>CABFOW010002780.1:0-11424 GCA_902141385.1 Timema californicum | reverse complement strand
CCCCCCCCAAAATGCAAAATGGCGGAGCAACTATAGAGTCAGTGTGAACCTTTCTTTGGAGTTCTCTTGTGGCTAAATGGGAAGACCTATCAAAATAAATGATTTCACCAGAGCTATAGTTTTTTATTTTAGCTAAATTTTGCACATTTTCCACACATTTTTTAATTTTCTGACACACTTATGGGATAGCTGGAATTACATTAGTTTACACTCACTGGGGGTTTGGGGGTGGAGCACACAACGAGCAAAGCGAGTTAATTTTATAATTTCCTAGATCATCTAGTCTAAGTATTAACTTTCATTATAACCACTCCTTACTTTCAACTAGTCTTTTAGAATGTTTTCTAAAATGTCATCCTAAATGGCTTTCCACTCTCCCCCCCTTTTCAAATGTGGATATTTTCCTTTTCATTCCTAGTCTACATACTTTCAAAGATATTGCCCAAACTTTCTTTTCAAGTATTTTCACACTATTACATGTTTTGGTTGATTTTTCTCAGCAGCGAATCTGGGAGGAAGGATTGGGGGGGTTAATTTATGGTAATCCCCTCCCCCTTGCATAGAAGATATTAAAAAAATATTTAAACTAAAACTTTATAATGTTGTAATTAATGACTGACTAACACCTCCTTCACCATATTTCCTACATGACCTGATCAATAACTCTTTCAACTTAGCTCTAATGTGCAGAAAAGCAAGTGGCTTAAAACAAATTCTCCAGTAAGTTTAGATTACTAAACTGAATAAAAGGGCAAATTAAATGTATTTAAATAATTATATCTATTAAAATATATATTTTTTCTATTAATACCTACTAGAATATTTTAGGCCCATGTACATATCTATTACTTTTATTGTGACAATAACTTTTAAGCTTTATGCTCTTTCTATTAAAATTACAAATTTGTTAATCAAAATTTTGTTGCTTTTTTCCTACAAGTCCTAATGTTATTGAAGGTATTATAAATAAAAATTTTGATTGATTAAAATTATTAAATTTATACTTGAAGGAGACTTATGAAAACCAATCGCCCTTCTTGACAAGAGGCTCTACTTTTAAGTTACCTTATAATGGAAAAGTGAAATGTAAGTTTACTTTGTTTCAGGGTAAATGAAGGGTACATGACTGAATAATGATTAGTTTTAATGCCCGATGGGTGAAAAGTATACTGTGCCAACAACATACTGACACGAGGCTTCCTAATTGCATCCAATATATTGAATTAAATCTGTTTATGCAATAGCTTATGGAACTGGAGCGTTAGATAGAATGGTGTTTGTTGGTGTGATGGTGATCTAATACTCATTTGTGCTGACAGTAGACATTAAAACTCACTTTATACTCTGTGATAACTTGTGTTGTGTATTCAGCTGCCTTCTGTTCTGTGCGATAGTTTATCAATATCACCGGTTTTAATTCCAACGGGGATTGTAAGTTAATTGTGTATCTGTATTGTAATATCTCCTTTTGGGCATGTGCTTCTTCATTTATGTCCTTGGCTTAAATGTTCCTGTGAGAATGCCGAAAGTATGGTTAAATAAAGTAATTGTGAGCAGTAATTTATGACATGTCTAAGATTGAGAATACAAATTGTGGATTAAACCATAATAATATTTATAACATCTTGCCTTAATATACACTTATGGGATCATTTTACATAAACAATGTCACAAATTATATGAAACTTTCTTTAAATTTCATAGCGATTTATTAAGTGTTATGTGCAGCTTATTCAATATATTTTTCCAAGCCAATGTTCTCCAAGTAAAAAAAAAATCTTGGGCATACATATGCATATATTTTTAAATACTGTTCTCATTCCTAATAACTCTTCTGAGAGATTCTAAAATCCAGCTTTTCTTTAAATGTTATTTGTGTGTGTGTATTCTGTTTTTTGTTATTTAAAACACTCATAATATTTTTGGTTTTATGAGAAACTAAAACAAATCGGACTGCCTGTTTTGAACCATTACTTGTAATAATCCCCATCTATACATGTAGTAGAAAGATAGTGTGTGTAGTAATTTATAGGAGTCATTTGCAAGTCATGTGTGTACATATGTGAGTGTTTTGTTAGTGAATAGAGCAAGTTAAAGATACATTTATTCTCTTTTTTNTTTTTTTTTTTTTTTTTTTTTTTTTTTTTTATCTTTAGTAAGCAATGGAGCACCCAGAATTTTGCTTTGAGTTACTAGTGGGGAGAGTGGGAGGGGGTTAAATATTAAGATTGAAACCAGAATTAAATTTCAGCTGGACGGGGATTAGAAAAATAAAGGATATTTTAAAGAGGTTTGCCCTCCAGCCCAAAAGAGGGTCCTATAACCCTCTCCAGTAAAAGTAAATAAAAAAAAGTTGGATGCATCCAGAAGCTATTTGGAGTAGTTTTTGTTTGGCAATATGTTGAAACTAGTTGCCTATTAGAATACAATTTTGAATAAGTGCATCTTCATTAATCAATTATGGTTCAACTTGATATATTTAAAGTTTTTACTAAAATTATTTTGGTCTTAGATATTTGTGTGTCATAAGATAAATAAATGCATTGCTTCCTCAAGCACTAACACATCTGATTGATTTAAATACCTCCTATCAAAGTAATGGCCCCATGTAACAAGTATAGCTCTACAGGTTGTTTCATGTAAACAGCTTGTCGTATTTAATGATAATGTAGTTTAATCAATGTACCATCACGTCGGATTGTCACTAAATACCAGTAACTAAAAATGTGTCTTTATCTTTAAACTTTATAACTTCTTGACTTCAATGCTATGAAATAAATAAATGGTTGAATACAAAACTAATCAAACTTCAAACTTTGTTTATAAAATTTTAATGCCGCTTCAATCTTTGTGTGATAAACTTTTCTCAGGTTTACCAAAGCTGGAAGCAATTTTATGTCTATTTCGCAAGGAAACTTTTGTAGACTAAAAAATATGCTTTTTCATTTTATGGTCATAGTGTCATACTACTCAGTTACACTACAGATCACACATACACACACACACACACAATATGCTAATTTTATATGGAAGAAGAAGGTAAACTGTATAGGAAATGTTAATTTTTAGGTTTTATTATTCATAATCATAGAGTATGCCTGTTTTGTATCTATTTTAAGTGAACACAGCTTCCACGCACTAAACCAGGAAAATAGGATGATTGTTTTTTTGTGTTTTGATAAAAGGTTAAAATATCAGGAATTGTGCCACAAAAAAAAGTTAAAAACAATAGTATATTTTGGAACTTGAGATATTTATCTGAATATGCATATAGTAGGCCTTTGCTAAGCAGTCATGTTTATTGGCTTAAAGAAGATGGTGCTCTTTTAAATAAAGACCAGCTTTGAAATTGGGGGAGCTAAGGTACACATATTCGTATAGACATTAAATAAGGTATAATGTTTTTAAAGATTACTATTAATTTTTTATTTTATCAACACAAAGATGTTTACTATTTAGAAATATTCTCCTACAATATTCAATTTTTGTTACCTCTCATTGAAACACTTAATGAACATTTTAAATAACAAGACTTGGTAAATTCAAATGGTATTGGAGCACAAGAATAGTTTCTTGTTAACAGGGGAAGACTATAGTTTAGAAATACACACACTCCACTTATTTCCCCCTCCTTTACCCCCTGCCCTCCACCAAGAAAAATGAGAATGTAAGCATTAGGTCATATTCTTGGACCAATTAATTCCCATTTCACATATTTGAAACTAAAAACTTGTGCTAAAGAATTTTTAAACATAAGAGCTGCAATCAATGTGTTTATGATAAAATCACTATGCACTTCACAAATTTAAAATCTAATCTACAAAAAGAAGTAAAAATAGCTCATAATTTTCAGTCCATGCATTATTTTCGTTACCAAAGGAAATTATTAAGTGGGTATAGGTTTTAAAATACAAATAATCAATACTTTTTCCAATGAAAACATTTTGTTTCTAATAACGGGGTCTAGTCCTAATCCTAAATTTGCTTTAATCTGTCAATGGTAAAATATAACTTTACTAAAATATAAGAAAATTAACTTACATCAATTATATACTTGATTCAACAAGTTGTTATAAATATATCATCATCATCATCATCTATTTCCAGCCTATGACCAGGTCAGTTTAGTAAAATGCCTCCATCTTCCTCTGTCCTTCAACCACTTTTCCTCCTTCAATTTCTTCCATTCTTGTCTGCTTACTGAGCACTTTCTGTTATCTGCTTCTCCCATCTCTTTATTGGCCTCACCTGCAGGTTTTTTCACACATAATTCATTTCCAATATTTCCTTCGGCATCCTCTCTTTTTCCATCCTCATCTGTCCATATATTTAATTTCAAAGTACTAAAACAATTATTTGCTTTTGTTTATTCACAAGATCATTATATATGTTTTAAAAGGTTGTTAACATTGTTATTCATTAATGATAATGAATATTATCCCTCTTAAATGTTTTGATAAATTGTTTTCCACTCTCCCTTCATGAAAATGTGGGTACACTGCCTCTAAATTCTCTTCCTTATTTCTTACATCTCTACCTCGTTAGAATAATTTGTATAGATCCGTATAACGCAAACGGGTAGTAAGACACGATGATAAAATAATATCGTTACACCTGGCTGAGACCCATCTTTGGCTTCCCGGGTCGTGACAACAACTTGCAGGTTTGATTTCTTCTTTCCTTACAAATAGGAAGTTATTGATGAGCAATACAAACTGCTTAGATTGTGCTACTTAAGGTGACCTTGGCAAACTATCTCTGGGACAGTGTCCAGTTATTTTATCTTACAATTGGGTGATAGCGGCAGCAAAGTATTTCAAAATTAAAAATGTATAATCAATGGTTTGAATATTGATTATCTTTTGTTTCTACAGTGATGTGAGAACTGTAAAGTGAATGTTTGTATATATATATCTCTATTTTATATTTGTATTTCTACAATAATTATAATCTATCATGTGCTTCACATTCTGGGGACAGTTTATCCATGGAAAGGTTGACTAATGAGGCAAGTGTTATAAACAGGCTTTTTTTTATATAGCCTTAATTAATTGTTATCTAAAGTAAAATTCTATATATTATTTCTGTTGTCAGCATCCCCTTTTACTCAACTAATACAAAGCCTATAGCAATGAATAAGGTATCAATGGATAGTATTTTTACCGACTTTTGACAGTCAGTTTAAGTTAAAACACATTGTTTGTTTAAAATGTAAGTTAAAGGAAAAATCTAAGAATATGTTTGTATCAATTACCGAAAATAAACTCTCTTTGCTATTTTGTGCATACACTTCGCTGAATATTTAATTTAAAAAAACCAACAAAATACTAAATTTGGGGGGAGGGGTGAGTTTAAATTTGCAAAAGTTTCACATTCATTCATTGAAATCATTTTTTTTTTAACACTTTTTAAATGGTAAGTTATCCCTTTCATTCATTTGGTCTGCAGAAATACAATGCTAATAAAAACAAAATAGAAAGTATGGTCTAATTCAGTGTTTCCCAAAGTATTGTTAGTTATGTACCCCTTTCACAGTCATGGCCCAATCAACATACCCCTTCTTGAAAAGTACAAACCATCATTCCAATTTTAATAACACTTTAGTTGTAAGATATATGCCATATGTAAATAAACACTTGAAAAGCCTATGACAAAAAGGCATGTGTGAAAATACATTCCCTTGATCACACTTAATTTTATAAAAAAAAATTATGACTAATAAAACTTATTGGGGCATCTCGAACTCCAGTTTAGGAAACATTGTTCTAATTGATATTGATAGGAAACGATTTCCAAAATTGTGATCCGCCAATATGCTTCAACATTGTTCCTCTCTGTATGTTCTGTCCAGTCTTGCCAATGTGTTTCAATAAAATGATCCTCTTTGCAAAAAAATTACATTAAACTCACATAAAAAATACATATAATTTATGAAAAAGAAATTTGAGTTTTATAGGCATGTGCACTTTTGATTTTACTAGACTTCCTCTTGGAGACCAAAAAAGATAAAAGAAGCTTTACTTTTGCAACTGCTCACTGATATTCTTGTTGTTTAAATTGTTTTAAACACTATTTAAACAAACCTGAAAAAAAAAGTTTTTAATTTTTATAGTAAATCTTTAAGGGAGTTTCTGTCAAAATAATAATTTTGAAATGTTGTCAATTGGTTTACAAAATAAAATCCATTTATCACCATGTTAGAAATTGGTTTAATTTTATTTGGAGCTAATTCACCTACAATAAACAAAAAACTGTAATAATATGAGATAATATAATCTCAATCTCCCGCATTTAATGTACAACTCTTTGTTTATGTTCCGCTAATTTGAGCCTTACTGCCAACTAATGAACATAGTATTTCAACCATTCAAGTTGTTTGGTTGTTTTTTTGTTAGATATATACTAGTAAAGTGTTTAAAACAAGATATTTGTAAAAAGAGTTTTTCTTAATTACCTATTGTCTTTCGAAAAAACTCCCAATTAAAAGAACCAAATTGACATTCAGTTTTTATCCTTATCATGGATGAACTGTCTCATTTTCTATTTGTACTTTAAATTATACCGATGGGAGCAATATCACTGTTTGCATGAATGGCTTACAGTTAAAGGTCTACACACATCAACACGGTGGTGATCACGGGCACAAACCCTTTAAAGTGTTCTTTTTAGTTCATGAGAAGATAAAAATAATGCAATCGGACAAAATAAAGTAATAGAAAATCCGTCTTTGTTAGGTTCTGTATCGTAGTCTATATTGTAGTCTAAGTGTGTAACGTTTTTATAAATATTTTTGACCTTGGTTTTTTGGGAAAACCTCAATTTCGGGAGAACCATGTGAATTTTCGGTCGACCAATTCCTCTTAAAAACCCTCTCTGATTAGGAGCTACCTGCCGTCAAAATTTCAGCATCATAGGTAGATCTTCTGGGCTTCAAGTTTTTTTCTTTTTTCAAATCCCCCATTTTATTAAACCCTATTAAAATTTTCAGTCACCAATTATTCCTAAGTGTATCTACCTTCACAGTTTCAATGAGTCTTTCAACACTACTCATTGTAAAAACTGAACACAACTGGACGTTGACGGCAGTCTAACTCTACATCCAGCAACTGACCGCCAACGTGCTCATCACCTCGTTGTTGTGTAGAGTCCTTTAATCTGTCACCTCAAGCATAGTTTGTACTTTTTGAACATCTTTTCCAAGTTTCAACGTTGTGACTGTTTCATCTTAACAACTAATATTGAAACCATTTGAATAACAAAATATTCTTCATTCAACTTGAATGTTCTATATTAATATTCTTACAAATAAACATGATTCATATTCTAAATCAATATAGTATTATTGTACATATATTATACAGTGTAACTAAACTTTGAATGCTAAAGCAATTTTTAGTAACTATATTCAATAATTGATTATCTGTGTTTGAAAGAAAGTATTATTTTCAATTTGTGCCTCAAGTGTATATATTTTCTTATAATAGCACGCTTTTTGCCTGCTAATTATTCGTGTGTCCTAACACGACTTGCACTCTGGCTTGATAATGATTTTAAATGCACAACTTTTTTTTATTTTGCACTGCAACTTACTACCTGTTCGGGTTATACTCTTGAGTACTAATTACGCTAATGGATAAGGAATTCGTAAGGTTGAATTTAGAGGAAGGGAACCCGAATTTGCGTGGAGGGAGATTGGAAAACCATTTAGGAAAAACCATTCCCAGTTCACCCGACCGAGATTCGAACCTCGATCTTTCCGTTCTTGGCAGTCGAGCTCAACACGACTAGCGCGTTAGCCAACTACGCCACCTAGGCGGGTTAAATGCACAACTGTTTTACAAGATGCAAATGGGTTTTCGATGCATAAAACGCTACTGGTTTTATGTTTGTTTGCAAATGTTTCCAAAGCCATGATCAGCAGTGTAAAAAGTTTTCATTTTCTTTGTTGCAATAATAAAGAACACTAATTAAACGATTACAAAAAAGAATTCCTTGTATGTTATTGTTTCACTATACAACACACACAATCCATGTAGAGTGTCTGGATTAAAGATATGACACTGCAATAATTATTTTAATTCTTTCATACTGAGGCAAAGTTTAAATGTTTTATGGCACTTTGTGCTAGGAGGGGTAGTTTGATGTTACAAATGTTGTTATTGTTAACGTCTTGTTGAATGTGTTTGTAAAATAACTTGTTAATTATATTATCTTCTTTGATTGTAATTCTATTAAATAAATTGTGAAATATAAACTCTCCACAATATGAACTTGGGAAGTATTGTTAAAATCCACCTTTTGGCACACTTCATTTAATTGTTTTCCTTTAAGGATGTCCTATTAAAGTAGCTTATTTAATTTTTTTTGCTTCAATTATATGAAGGCCGACACCTTAGCTCAGTTGCTAGCGTGATTCTCTACTGAAATTAGAGTCCCAGGTTTGATTCTTGATATGGCTGATATATTTATTATTGGTGAAATGTGGGTGTCCCCTTTCATAGTAGCGAATTAACAGCCAGAGGCCAGATGTTATCTCTTTTCTAGATTTAAGCTAGTTTATAAAGTCGTAGGCTGATATAATCAGTCGGTTCAAAAAGTGCATGTTAAACACCTCGAATTAATAAAATGAAAATTGTGGGATTCCCAAACTTTTGGCCTCAAGTACCTCTTTTGATGATTTAGAAAACCTTATGTCTCACACCCTTCTCAACCCCACCCATCCTCCAACCCCTAAAAAAATCAAAACATAGTTAGAATTATGTATACAATATTACAAGCTTTATTAGTTCTAGTTTAAATTTGGAACATTTGAAAAACTTTATATCGATATTCATACAAATGAAGAGTACATGGAGAAAGGAGGACATCTCCATTTTATCTAAGATTGAGTTAGTGCTGCCATCTGTTAAACCAGGAGTGGCCAACCTTTTTCCTGGCGTGCCACTATTTGCGCTGAGAATCCTTGTCGTGCCAATCGACCCCAAAACCTCAAACCTAACTTTACCTCAATATCCACAACGCCCTTAGAAAAATATAGCCAACAATAAATAAAGCCCGTCTAAAAATTGATAATATAATACTGTAATATAACATGTATAATTGATTGCTAATTGTATTAGGAGTGTGTGTTATATCTGTATTTCTCAGATAAGACATCAGGGGAAAAAAGAAAAACAAAACCCTATATAATATTTAACTTTTATATTAAAAATTGCACGTTTCAAGAATTTCCATTCCAAAAATAATCCACAGCTAATGTACACCATTCACACATTGTAATTCTGTGACTATGTTCTATTAATGATAGTTAATAAAAACACAGCAATAAATAGACAACTAAATACTAGTAGAAATCACAACAATTTTTAATAATTAAAGCTAAATATTTCAGCTTTCAGTGAGGTTTCTGGATCTCTTTAAAGTTAATGAGTTAATTAATATTTGGATCTGTTTTGGAAGAAGCAAGAAGAATCAGGTTTTTAGATGCTCATCAGTGAGAACTGAATGGTACTTATTTTTAACCAAGTTCAAAAGTGAAAATGTTTGCTCACAGATTTATGTAGAACCAAACCTGCAACAATATCTCAAGGCCAGGTCTCTTAATGTAGGATACTGGCATGATGAAAGTAATTTCCAGAAGATGGAAAATTCTTGGCTGGATGGATTATCAAGTACTTCCTTGTACTTTCTGTAAATTGTAACGTTGTTCTGAGTATAAAGAATTTCAATTTGTACGTCAGAAGGGTAGAGAACCAATTCTCTCTATAGAAATAGAAAAAGGGTTCGTGAAAAGTTGAACATTGTTTCTTTTCATCCTGGAAGTCTGAAAACCTAGTTTCAAAAGAGTGTTTCAAATCGGAAATAGCATGTTTATATTTATAAAAGCCTGGAAGCCCACTACTTTCAGTGATGGAAAATGTTTTCACTCGAGGAAATTGGAAGCTCATTCTGAGATTTATGATGACCCAGAAGAGTGAGCAATGCTTTAAAAGCCTGAATTGAACTGAATAGGGTTGGAAACATGCTATTTTTAACTTGCAAATGCTGATTCAAGATGTTAAGGTGACCAATAATGTCTGTCAGAAAAGTTAAATCCCATAGCCAGTATTCATTCTTTAAGAGCATACACTCAGGTAGTTCCCCATTTTATTCCAAACACTTCAGAACATTACCTTTTAAATTCCAAAACCTCTCAAGCGACTTTCCCTGTAACAACGAACTGACACTACAATGCAGCAGAAGCTCACCATAATGTTTTCTTCCCATTCCGCTTCGAGGAGTTCACAGAATACCCTTCTGTTTAGCTACTTAGCTCCAATTGTGTTGATACATCGCACCACTGGATCGAACACAGAAAAGAATTCCATGTCTTTGTCACAAAGGGCTTCTTGATAGAAAATGCAGTGGTATTTAAAAATTTTGCTCTTCAAATAACCTTCCAACAAAGCTACAGAATCGTTTACTTTACCAATCATTGCTGGGGCGCCATCCGTACAGACAATGTTTAATCTATTCCCAATCTAAACTTGTAATGATATTGATTTTTCTGTCTTTATTAATATTCAAGATCATATTTTAGAGTAAATATTTTCATAGTTCTTATTTTCAATTAATTTAAATTAAACTCGTCTTTTCTAAACTACAGCCATGTTTCTTTTTTTTTCTTTCGTTAGCTGACCATGTCAGAAGCGTGGTTTATTTCCGAGTTGTATTACGCAGTAATTAATAGCAGATGCAGAGTAAAGCCACGTCTGTTTTTAATTTTTGCGCTCGTAGAAAATAACCCCATTGTTCGATGGAAATAAATTAAGTAGTGATCTGGGTTCGAGAGTAAGAAACTACGGGGTTCACAGTCTTCAGCTTAGAAAGACGCTAGTCTTGTAACAAAGGACCACGCTTGGATTTCTAATGGAATAGAGGTGTTTTGGATGATCAGATCAAAATATATGAATATATGGGCATACTGCCTATTTAATGTATATTATGTACAATGTTTACACGTTTGACAATACTGGCACAACTGTAAATTTTAATTCATATGAAAATAAACTAACTACACTCAGAATCATTAGGAGAAGTTTTTAGTATCTCAAAAATAGCACCCATTCGCATCAAGAGTTTGTTACTACCCCTCTACTCCTTATTTCTCTATGTAACGCTCTTGCATTCCCAAAGCGGCCAGTCATGCTCTACCCCTCTACCCCCCTTCTATGTTCACAGTCACTAGCCAAACATTCCCCTCCTTTGCTTCGTGGCCGCTCGGTGGCAAGCCGAGCGCTCCCGAACCGCCTATCTGGGGGGGATAAAAGGAGCAGACAGACCACTGGCTGGCATCAGTCACCGGTATCCCAGCTCCGCGCTGAGTCACAACCTCTCGAGTACTAAACCATCGTCAACAGTTTGTGTGTGTTTCTTCGTAATTCA
>CABFOW010002779.1:80118-91516 GCA_902141385.1 Timema californicum | reverse complement strand
TAACCAAGAGAACTGTTTTTGATACAGTATATCGAAACCACTAGAAATGGTTTGACTTATTTTTCTGTTTTCTGCTCCTGTTCTCCGTTCCTATCTGGTTTTCTTTGTCTTCGTTTAGGAGCCCATCTCATGTCCAATTAGGCACGATATTAGATACACAATCACGCTCGAGCCAAAAGACATATTAAATTCTAGTTTATTGCACTCATATCTTGATAACAGTGAGGTTGAGATGAACCTACTCTTTATTATTTATTCAATTTTTTAAATAGTAAAACCATTTCACTGATCTAAATTCCACTTCTTTTTTTTTCTAAAGAAGAAAATCTAAAATCTCTCCAATCCTCGAATACTTTGAGCTGTTGACTATATCTGATCTAGGTGTTATCCGTGGGGTGGGACGGGCTCTTAAGCTGGCAATAGCAAGCTATTTTCATATTTTCTGGTTTTCTGATGACGTAGGAGGACAGAATTTGAATCCCGGCCGAGTGTACTAGGATTTTTTTGTCCTAAATAATTTCCCACTATTTCTCCAAGAAAATTGAGGTATATTTCCTGTAAATATCTGCCTTTAGAGTTCCTAATCTATTAATGTAGATACGTGAATAGCTCAAATTAGTGGTAAGACATAGATCCAAAAAATAACATATAGTATAAGGATCTAAAAATAAACAATCGTTCAACTGCATTTTTACTTTCTCATCTAAAAGAGAAATTTGGTTTTAATCGTGAAAATGTTATACCTTGAGATGATGAATCTTTACATTTTATGTGCCCCCAAACCCAAAAAATTGAATTTTACAATACTATCTGCTGTCCCCATGTGTTGGTCACTTGCCACAGACCTGAAACCATTGTATGGATTTTGTTTATAATTGATATTCAGATGTAATATCGTTATACTACATGTCCTTTATTTAGTCTAGTGATTATCTCAAAAAACATAATATTCTTGGTTTTTGAATAAATCTTTGTTTAAGGGTATTTTACTTATGATCAATTTATTTTTTTAATTTGAAATTTTTAAAAATAGCTTAAACAACTTGTTTCAAAATAGGTTTTGGTGGGTTTTTTTACGATATAAATTATATTTATATATTTGTTTGACTTTTTAAACAAATCATTTTATAGTAGTTTATTGTGACTGATTTTTGAAAAATTTGAATATTTTTTTTTAATATTTAAAATTATTTTAGACTTATATATATAATGTTATTTATTATTATTTTATAATGAATTTTATTGTTATATTTACTATACTTATAAATATACACACTTATACATTTGTGCCTACATATACTTATATACACAAAAAGTTCGTTTTCATCAGAATCTTAAGATTTCTTCTCAAAATATATCAAAATATTGACGCCATCTCCCCTCCCACACACGAGATCTGTCAGGATAGCTTGCGAGGAAGGGTAGGGTTGGTTGCAAGGTTCGAAATTATACTGAAGGTTTCGAATTTTTATTTAATAGTAGCTCTAATAGTTATACAAAATGTTATGTTAAATGCGATATAAAATAAATATAAAAACTTGGTCGTTTGCGACCGTGTAAGAACTGCCATAGTCATGAAAACTTAGACTGATGGAACGACTGACATGGCTAACGACCTCTACAGAACTCAAAATTGAGACCCTGAACTTGACGGTTGTCCTCTAAGCACAAGTACTACTGATCACCCGAAGATATAATCTGCTATAGTCCGGCGTCGGGCAAGGTCAGTACCTCTGAAATAGATCATAATGCGTCAGCCCCGATGTCAATAAAACAATGAATTTATAGCCCAATCTGGCCTCATTACTTCACCATTAGTGCTAGTTTGTTATGAGTTGTCAGTATTCCTCTTTAATGATTTTTTTAATTCATTACATCAGGTTTTCTAAGCCAGTGCTTTCAGTCACGTAGGTTCAATACAGTTATGAAAATCAAATTAAACAGCCAAACCTATCTCAGGGCTGTGACAATATTGTATTTATATCTCGTGAATCTGAATTAGTACAAATTGAGAGTCTTCTTTATATTTATTTAATGTTATTATCTCATAAGTACTCAACATTTTGTATGAGACCATATTTTTTGAATAGGAAGACTGTTCCCAGGCGAGCCACTTTCAGAGCTTCTCTGAACCAAAACGAGCCAAATAGTTTGTTGATTCTTCAAAGTGGTAGAAGACGCACCTTCTTCAGCCCTGTTGAGAGAAGTTGGTTCAACGCCCGACATCAATACATCTTCCTCGGTCTCCTAATCTCCAGCAACATTTCTTCCCTAAGGACTCTTACTACCTCCCTCCCTTCCCTTTCCACCCCTATTCCCCATCCTCCGTTCATCCCACCTTCCCTTGTTACTTATTTATCCTCACAAATCCCTACTTATCCCTCGTTCTCTTTCTTCCTGTCTCTATTTTAATATCACTTCCTCAATCTTACCTTCTTCTACCCCGACCCCCCCTCCCCCAACGCACCCTTTCCAAACGTCTTTTGTTACTTCTACTTTTTGCCGCCTCTTTATCCCTTTATCATTGCCTTCCTTTTTCACTCCTACTTACTTTATCCTGGTAGGGATTTGGTTTTTTTTCTTCGTTTCCTTTTGATAAAAATAAATTGATCAAATAAATACTTGTTTATCTTTTATCTTGCACGGTTGTTATCATATTTTCATTCAGTGAATTAAATAAAGAAGTCGATAGATGGTAGGAAACGGGATTAATGTAACTATCTTGTCGGTGTGAGTCGCCTTTAACTTTTACATTGATTAAAGGGTGATGTCTAAATTATAATGTGAGTTAGACATTCATCTAAGTAATCTCTAATTTTATTTTTGGTCTTTCTTCAACTCAAATATACCAAAATACGTGGGTTTTTTTAACACTTGGAATTTTGACCGATTTCATTTAGCTTCAATAAAACCTGTTTCATAAAAGTATAATAATAAATTGTATTTATAAATATTTAGTCAAGCTCAATAATTAACAATGTATGTATGAACCAAATTACTTTTTAATCTATCTCGACACATCAGAGATAAAGTATTATGATCTTCAAAAAAATCGAACCCAAGATTTTGATAAATGTCAACGTTTCAAGACCCTCTGAAACCAAAAGGTTGTTTTCCCAATTATGTCTGTCTGTCCGTCTGTCTGTACCTTGGGCTAAAACCTGATATCTTGGGTTTTAATAAGGTCCTCGCGAGGATTTTCTGTAATTAGAAATCTAACCCTAAAATTAAGGGTATTTTGCTTATGGACAAAAAGAGAAGAAATCGATTTTCTCAAAACACGCTCTAACGAGTTGTATTAACGTTTATATCTGGACATTGTTTATCATAATAAACAAGATGGCAACTATCAAATGAGAAGCAATAGTTTAAAAAAACTGCTAGCTATCATTTGTTAAAAAATTCAATGTTTTAATTTACAGGCTGATAAAATAAAGTCTGACACCTTAGTTCATTTGGCACCGTGTTTGTCTATTCCTAGCAAGCCGAAAAATGTATCATTGGTGAAACGTGTACTTACCCTTCCATAGTGAAGAATTAACGGACTCTGCCCCAATGTTATGTCTTTTATAGATTTAAGTTGGTTCATAAGTCGTGTGCTGATATAATCAGTCAGAACAGAGAATGCAATAAATGAAAAAATAAAAATAAAAAACTCAATGCGCTCATGTGCTTTTAAAAGGAAACAAGCAAAAATGTGTTCATATTGTTGTTTAATGATTTGAAATAACTTATCAATGAAAAATGTGTGTGTGTGTCGTAGTTTTGTGTTGATTTTTTATCCCTACACAATAAAGTATATTTAATCAAATCCATTGTGACAATAATCTAAAAGATGTGTTTGTCTACTATAAAATTAAATATAAAGTCTGCTCAGTGTAGGAATTGTTTTATGAAAGGCCTTTTTTTTACCAGAAATCTACTATATAGTAGGATATTGGTAAGAAAAAAGATCTTTCAAAGAATAATTCCTACCATGAATGAAGTATATTTATAATCAGCTGTGTTAAGTTTGCACTGCAAAGCATTATGAATTAACAAACAGAGTGTAAATTGTAGCGTCACTCGTGTATTTTTAGACGAGCGTGTGAATCAAGTTTTAGACTTCTATAGACCGGTAGGTCGGGGCTCGAATTCCGGTCGGGCCGAATGAATGTGATTTTTCCTAAATGATTTCTCACTCACCTTCCAAGCAAGTGCGGGTATATAACCTGTAAAATGTTTACTTTTTCATCCATACACCATTAAGGTGCGGCAGAAGGGAGCACGAGTAATTTTAACAGTTTTTATAGCATTACATTTTATTGGCAAAAATAAATAAAATATTTCTCCAGTAGCAACATAGAGTTTAGTTTTCTGCACATGCTAATATCAACAGAACTTGAATATATGTCAAAGATATCCTGGAATTTTGTCAAAACCTTTTTAAATAAAGAGAAAAAGTTTTGACAAAATTACAGAACTCCCTTGACAGATATTCAAGAACTGTTGATATTAGCATTTGCAGAAAACTAAACTCCATGTTGTTACTGGAGAAATATTTGTTTTATTTTTGCCAATAAAATGTAATGCTATAAAAACTGTTAAAATTACTCGTGCTCCCTTCTGCCACACCTTAATAATAATTATCATATATGCGTATAAACTGAACTGGTAAATAACCGGTGATAAAAAATCTTTAGACTATGCGATATCGAACGCAGGTTTGTTATAGTTTATTATGATGTTCATGATCCAGGCTATTAACAAATTAATTTAAGGTGTGGAGAGGAGGAGGCTTGTTTGGAGGAGTTGCACCCGAATTGGCATAATTATGTCGGGTAGTTGAGCCCCAACCTCCCGAGCTGGACGTCTTTGATCACGTGGTCGGGTGAAAAATGAATTGAGTTAGGGTACGTACATGAGGGAATGTATTATCAAATAAGTGGGTTTGATCACACATACTTCAATAGCTTTCAATAAGTTAAAAACTCAACAAGAAGAAGAAAAATACCATGGTAAGTACATTGCGTCGTATTAACATTCAGGTCTGCAAAAACTTATAAGGAAGCTCTCAACACCCTTTTTTTATATTATTTCATAAAAATTTGAGCTCGTCGATGATGGATTTTATACTCGAACGGAAAAGATTTGATTATTTTAAAATAGATGGAACAAATTCCCTAAAGTTAAAGGTATATCAAATGAATTCTTGTGGTGCCATTATATTTGTTATTCACTAGCACCAAGCCCTAATAACTAACCACCACCATCATCATCATCATCGTCATCATTATCATAATCGTAAACTGTTTCCAGCCTGTGACCTGATCAGTTTAGTAAAATGTCACCAACCTCCTCTATACTTCAACCACTCTTCCTCCTTAATTTCTTCCATTCTTATCCTCTCGATTGAACATTGCTATATGCTCCTCCCATCTCTTTCTTGGTCTTCCTTGAGGTATATTCCTTACAAAGTTCATTGCCAACATTTTATTTGGCGTCCTCTCTTTTTACATCCTCATTACATGCCTGCCTATACCATCCAAGTCTTACTTCCTCTAATATCTAAGGTACTCTCTGTACCCCGCTCTTTCACGGATAAATTCAATCTTAATCTTACTATCTAGCCACAGGACGTAATCATAAACACTAATATTAAATTTCATCTTTTGGAATGGATTAAAACCAAAATAAGTTCACATTTTTTATAAAAATTTCCTATTAATAATAGACTTTTATTTATCTACTAACAATAGCTTATTTATTTTTTACTAAGTAATAGTACAAAAAAATACTACTTAAAATAAATAAATATTAAAAATGTGTTTAAAAAAAATTCAAAATAATGCAACTTTATTCAAGTTATAAATTAATTACTAGCTGCAAGGGTCCACTGTTACCCGGCTAAATTTTGCACTCTTGTAAAATTTATTTTTATTTAAGGATGAAATTTCTTCACTGTGATAAATGTCAACATAATATCATCCAATATGGATTTTAAACCTCACATTCTGATAATGATAAGCTATTCGATACCTTACTAAGATCACAAATCAGTTATCACGTGATTCAATTCTTTAGTCTTCAGGCTCGTAATATTTTGTGGAAATTCTTACTAAAGTTTATTGGTTTCGGGGCTGCCCATACTTGTGATCAAGCAGTCTAATGTGTTAGACACTGAACAAGTGTGAGATTGAAAAAATTACACCTTAGTTTTGTTAATTATTTATTCAGATTTAATTGGTCTTGAAGTTTCAATGTCAACACATAAATAAACATTATATTTTATTTATGTAATCATTTTATTTGCTACTCGAAGTTTCATATGCCTTTTAATGAGTCATCTATGTGTACGAATACAAATCAACTAGTGGATCGTTGCAGCGATGGCTGTAGACTTCCGTGCTAAATAGTATTCAAAACTTTTTTATTGAGAAAAGTTATATAAAGAACGATTAGGCTTCAATCGACTCTCTAGTTAAAGGTTTACTCGTCAAATCTTGTCAAATTTATATAGATTTTGGATCTCTCTGTGCTTAATTTCAAGCAAAACGTATATTTCTACCTTTTCACACCACGATGAGAACATTAAAACGACCCATCCCCCAACCCTCTACATGTATCTCAACATTTAACAACTCATTTTGGTGGACGAAGGGTCTAAGGCGTCACTCTCACAATAGCTAGATCATGGAAGACTGGGAGTTTGGGGTTCAATCCCGGTCGTGTGTGCTAAGGGTGTTATTTTCCTAACTTTTTTCCACTTTCTATCTCCCCGTAAATGCGGGTACACTTCCTCTAAAATTAAACTTGCCTAATCCCTAACACATTAGTGTAATTATTACATAGGCGTACAACCCGAACAGGTAGTAAGACACGCTAAAAAAAACTTTATAATTTGTGAGGGTGCAATATTTTTAATTTCTTTAGCAAATCAGAACAAGACAAAAAGAATTATTTTATTTGTCAATATACAATCATACACAAATCAGAACAAGACAAAAAGAACTATTTTATTTGTCAATATACAATCATACACAAATCAGTACAAGACAAAAAGAACTATTTTATTTATCAAACCCACCTCGGTGGCGTAGTTGGCTAACGCGCTTGTCATGTTGAGCTCGACTGCTGAGGACGGGGAGATCAAGGTGTGAATCTCGGTAGGGTGAACTGGGGGTGGTTTTTCCTAAATGGTTTTCCACTCTCCCTCCACGCAAATGTGGGTTCGTTTCCTCTAATTCAACCTTCCCAATTCCTATATCCATTAGAGTAGTTAGTACTTAAAGCGTATAACCCGAACGGGTAGTAAGACGCGGTGCTAAGTATTATTATTATTATTATATTTATTTATCAATATACAATCATACACAAATCAGAACAAGACAAAAATAACTATTTGATTTATCACTCTACAATCATACTCAAATCAAGGTTTCCATAGTGATTTACACAGCGCACACAGCATAAAAACTGGGAAAAATCGGGTTTTCATTGGAATCTGTTATTTTTGCCAACACTCTGGACCACTAACTTCTAAAAGTAATGTTAATTTGCCAAAAAGGTCTAGCCATTTTCTCGTAATTTAAATTACCAAAAATGGGTTTATCAACTTATATGTAGATATAATTCAATAAAGATATCACCTATCACTTTGAATACGAAACAACACACCAAACTTAAATCTAATTTCTCTTTTGATTTCGAGTTTAATGTTTCTTGTAGTTTATCTTTGGATTGGAAGATGATGTTTTTTCTCAGTGATCAAGTTAGATAAAAAAAAGTAACACACTAGAACCTTATTAGTGGAAATTATTTGAACCAAAGCTCATCCGGATAAACGAGAGTTCTGATTAACCGGGAAAATACATGGATACAGTGTGTTCACGAATTTTAACTTACATTTGAATGAGTTCAAATTATATCTAACAGATGTATAAAACGTAATATGTTTTGTAATGATTTTTATAAACAAGAAAACACATTGTGTTAACTACAACAGATAGATATTAAGAATCCATTATAAGATGTCAGGTTTCTTAAAATTATTCTTTTTTAACTCTTTTACCAATAAAATATATTTCATTTGACTTAATTTTTTTTCTTCCTTTACCGAAAAATATGTTCGAATTTTTTTTCAGAATTTGGGTCTACCGGTGTTTTTCTAACTCGGTTTTGCTGTACTTTATTAGAAAGTATATTGATATCGAATTTAACGTCACTCATGTGTTTGAAGGTGCCAGTCTCGTAAATAAAAAAACTATAAATAAATAGTAAGTAGCACCTTTAGAAATGTCTTACTTCTCTACCTTAAAGTGGAGATAGCTACTTAAAACTCGTAAAATACGTTAAACGAAATAATAAATATTGTCGCAGAAATATAATGTAAAAAAAGAGTATCACATTCTACGAGAGAACATAAATTAAATAATATGGACTATTAGAGAAAGAGATCGAGCAATTAAAGAACACCTCTGTCTACTAAAAACATAGAATCAACTCTCCATTTTCCATGTCTACATTTAAAGAATACATTTGCTTATAGCTTGGGAACTATTGGTTTTATACGAATATATTTAAAATAAAAGCTGTTTATTTTCAATAGGTCTACAATTTTACAATGAAAAATTATTTCATATGTGAAAGAGTTGTAGATATATGATCAATATCGGAGATATATACCAGTGGAGAGTACTTTCTAATACATATTCCCTGGAAAATGAGATGGCACACATTGTATTATTATTATTATTATTACTATACCTAGATACAAATTTTAAACAAACCTTAAATTTAGGGTTGGTTATCTAATTACTAAAACTCCTCTCTAGAACCTTGTTTTAACTCGATCAGTAAATTCGTTTCGAGATAACACACGCACAAATATACATAATCGCAAAAACAACTTTTCCGTGGATAGAAAAATTAGATTATTTTTTATTTTTTTTTACTATCACAAAACTTCTTTCTGAGGGGTCGAGAGAACGTAACAAAATATTATTTATTATTATTATTTAGCACCATGTCTTACTACCCGTTCGGGTTATACGCTTTAAGTACTAATTACGTTAAGGGATTAGTAATTAGGAAGGTTGAATTAGAGGAAGTGAACCCGCATTTTCTTGGAGTGAGAGTGGAAAACCATTTAGTACCCCCCCCCCCTCCGTTCACCCGACCGAGATTTGAACCTCGATCTCTCCGTCCTCGGGAGTTGAGCTCAACATGACTAGCGCGTTAGCCAACTACGCCACCGAGGCGTGTAGTATCAAAATAAAAATAAGTCCAAGGTGCACTCTACTATCAGATTTCTCTTAGTACTCAAACTAAGCTTCATCTTTCAAGATTTATTTGGTTTTGGGGCTCTAGCGTTAAAACACAAACTAACACATATTTTATTGTATTTATATAATGATAAATACG
Source organism: Timema californicum (assembly GCA_902141385.1). Lineage (NCBI taxonomy): Eukaryota > Metazoa > Arthropoda > Insecta > Phasmatodea > Timematidae > Timema > Timema californicum. Next base: position 82,114 of record CABFOW010002779.1, on the reverse strand, counting down.
GTTTGGTTGATTAATTTAATTTGTTAATTACCACTTTATATAGAATGGCTATTAATGGCTTGATATAAGAAATGTTGAATATTATTAAAGAAATTGCACCCGCATCCGCATGGAAGTAGATTGTCAAAACCCCTTTGCAACAGATGTAAGCGAATATAATATTTAGCATCGCATCTTACTACCCGTTCGGGCTATACACTTTTAATTACTTAATTACGCTAATGGATTAGAAATTGGGAAGGTTGAATTAGAGTAAGTGAACCCGCATTTGCGTGGAGGGAGAGTGGAAAACTATTTAGGAAAAACCACCCTCAGTTCACCCGACCGAGATTCTAACCTCGATCTCCCCATCCTCAGCAGTCGAGCTCAACACGACAGGCGCGTTAGCCAACTACGCCACCGAGGCGGGTTGTAAGCGATTAATTTGTTTAAACACAAACTAGTTTATTTCACTAAGGTATTTTATTTTTCAACAACTATTATTACTTATTTTCAAATACTTAAAAATACATATTTTTTAAGGAATGCCATTTTTACCACGTATTACCCATCCAAGCTATCCGTATATAAGGAGGTAGAGATGAGGAATATTAAATGTTAGAAAAAATGTAACCACATTTTACGTGGAAAGATATGTTAAAATCATTTAAGACAAAATACAACTCAATATACCAATCTGGGATTCGATCCTCGTATTCACCTTCACTGGCAAACCATCCCATACAAGGTTGACACCTTAACCCACCCTGGGGTGGGGTGGGGGGGGTTATGAAGGAGATGTATAAAACGCGAGCTCAGGGTGGGAATTTGCAGTTTTTATAACAAAACATGATTTTTGGTCAAAATAAATCAAATAATTCTTCAGTAGAAGCATCGAAATTAATTTTCTTCACATGGTTATCTCATCAATTCTTGAATTAACTGTAAATGATGTCCTGAAATTCGATGAAAACTCGTTCTCTTCATTCAAAAAGTTTCTCATCTAATACCGCTATGATCATGACAGATAATCAACAACTGTTGATATCACTATGTGAACAAAATTAGGCTATATATTTCTACTGGAGTAATATTTTATTTATTTTGGCCATAAAATATTTTGCTATAAAAACTGTAGAAATATTGACCTTTTATCGCGTCCCTTTTATTCAGAACTTTAAGAGCAAACAGATATAGCACTCATTACAACTCAAGAGAAACCATTCTTGCATTTCATGTCTAATAAATTAAAACTCTTCCTTAACTAAAAAAACGCTTTACTTCGTTACACTCCCTTAGTCTCAAGTGGGCGTTTCATTGTATCTATCAAATAAATAAACGCTTGAAAGAGGGAGTTAAATTTAAATGATTCGCCAATCTTAGAATTCGTGTGGATTTAGTCCGTAACTGAACCCACATTAAAGTGATAACATTTGAGTGGAATCTCAGCCATTCATCTTGATTGTTACTGGTACCATAAAGACTTAATGTACCTCCACGTTATCAGAGGATAACCATAACCTCAATGAAGAGGACTTATACTGTTTAAATGGTGCCTAGGAGGCGGGCGATTGGAAAGACGAGCTTGAATTATATATATTTATATACGTTTTGTACTATACAATTTACAATTTCAAACAAAAGCTTCTATCTAGCTCGATCTATTCATATTTAAATAACTTTATCAATAATTTATAGATAAAATAAATGGTACTAAGCACACCACAGATTTTCTCTTTTATCATAAAATAGAGTTACTAAAAACGCTTAAGATTTGTGAAACGAAATAATATCAATTGTTGCAGAAACAATCCACCAAAGAGCCTGAATGAAATAACATATTGTTTTGTTGTTTTCTTAGCACCAGTTTCTTATTGCCAGTTTGTATTATACGCTTATGTAGTAACTGCAATAATGTTTTTAGGGATTAGGGCGGATATATTTAGAAAAAGTGTACCCGCATTTGCGTCAAGGTTGAGGGGGGGGGGGGGACAACCCTCACTCCACCCTACCTATA
>CABFOW010002779.1:68839-80047 GCA_902141385.1 Timema californicum | reverse complement strand
GTTGTAATAGCTATGCCCGGATTTTTTTTTTTTTTGTTATATTAATATTCGTGCCATTTCTCGTGCAATATTGCGTCATATCCTCTCTTTTTTTCTCTCTACCCTCCCTCATTCACTACATCTACTCTACCCCTTTTTCCGAGCGTGTTTCTCACTCTTGCCTTTACATCGCCTCTAAGGAAGACGTCACTTTGGGAGACATTCCCTCGGAATGGCTTTAAATGAATGAAAATAATACAGGACGACGAGGAAAAGTAAAAGCACATGGGTAGGGGTGGGGGGGGGATGAAAAGGGGTGTGGCGGGAGAAAAAGATGAAGGGAAACCGAATCACCAAGGATAAAATTAATACCGGAGGTCATAAAAAAATCTTGGGGATGAATAGGCATAATATACCTTATACCAACTGAATATAAAAAATATATATATTGTGAATCATAAAGATATAGTGTTTATTTATAGCTCGGGGAAATTTTGGCTCTAACACTTCCAACCCCCTCCCTCCCTTTCCACCCTTTCATCCCAAGCCGTATTTCTCACCATCAGGGATGTAGGCCCTACGGATTTTATTACTCTAAAAAAAATACCTGCATCCGTGGCCGCATGATCTAAGGCGTCACTCTTGAAATAGACTAGACTGCACTTGAGGTGGTATTTCCTGTATGTTCTTCAACACTCCCTCCACGCAAATGCTGGTACACTTCCTCTAAATTGAACCGGCTTCATCCTTGACTCATGTTCGTAACTAATTAATATGCGTTTAAACCGAACGGGTAGCAAGATGTCCTTCTAAATAAAATACACTAATGGAGGTAAGGTTGGGTAGGGTAGAATTTAGAGACATTGTACCCGCATCACCCGCACCTCTGGCCACGAGGTATAAATGTCAAGCTCAATTAGTCTGGTTTGCCAATGACACGGGGGGAGGGGGGTTAAAATCCCGGCCGAGTGTCATGAGTTTATTTCTAATAATTGATTTCCCACTCTCACTCCAAGCAAATACGGGTATATCTCCTCTCAGTTCTTCCTTCTTAATTCCTAGCACATAAGTGTGATTAATTAATATGAGTATAACTTGAGCGGGTAGAGTTTTGTAGAGGAAAGATGCGCTAGCATTTGATTGGGGGAAGGTTGGATAAGCAGTTTATAATAACACTTTCAACCAACAGAGTTGGGATTTGAACCCAGACCTCACCCTCACTTGTGAACAAGATTAGACGAGATTGACGACTAGACTGTGAGCATACTGGTGTGGGTTTTGTCCTAAGTTGCGAGTATAAATGAGTGCACCGTGATCCCGAAAATAAAACACATTATCACGTGTTTCTTACACTTCCGGTAACGGCTATCCTCACATTTACTCCAATTAGGTCGGGATGATTTATGGGTTATTCACATATTTACACTAATGAGGTAAAGGATGGGTGGTGTTGGGTATATCACGCATCAGTAGTGGTGATATGTATTATTATTATTATTATTATTATTATTACAATGGTACATATTATGTTATTACCCGCGTGATCCCCAATTAATGAAGCATACTTTTGCTATCCTTACGTACCTCAAATTGAAATGTATTTATTTGTATAACTTACCAAAAAATGATCTGCATAACATAAAGATGAGAACATTAACAGGTATATTTTTAACTAACTTTCTTTACCCTGGAAACACCTCCTGCCACACAACACAGAACAATTCTCTAGATTTATTTTAATATGTCTATTACTCTCCTTCCCCCTTTCCTTCTTTCCTCTCTCTCTCTCTCTTTCTGTTTAGTTCTAGGCCACGCCCCTTCGCGAAGGTGGCGCGGCGGGGGGAGACCATCGCAAAGACACATGTCACATCCACTTATCACGTCGCCGGCTGTACAGCGACAAGTAGCAAGCAAAACAAGCTTTAACTGCATTACCGTGACAGGCAACACCAGAGCAAGATAGGCAGGCAGGCGGGCTTCTACAGGGCGACCGGAAAATTTAAGACACCGACACAATTAGTGAGTCGGGGGTTGAATGGTCTAAGGTGTCACCCTCGAAATGGAATAAACTACCGGCGATGAGGAGGTTGGCGTTTGAAACGAGGCTGGATGTAGCGAGGGCTATTTTTTTTTTTTTTACTAAATTGTTTTTCACTCTCCTTACACACAAATGAAGATGCATTCCTCTTAAACATCCCTTTCTGAGTCTCTAACTCATTTATTGTATGTTTTCGTTTAGACGTAAAATGTAGTAAGCGCCGTGAACAAAAAAAAGTGATTTATTAATATATGAGTTTAATTTGGCGTGAATTTTATTTAAAACATTATAATGATGGGTGTGGGGATTTTATACATAATATTTCCACTGATAATTATAAATTTCTATAAAACCTTTCAGGTTTTATTGATGAAAGGATTTTTCTTTGCAGAAAATCTATTTTATTTTATAGCTTACGCCACCAATGCTGATAAACATCCAATCATAAGCGACAGTCTAATTTGTTCTCCTTGACTGAAAATGAACTGAGGTACCTGAGAAGGATTGAATACGCTTTACGATCAGTTATACTTTTATACACAGAAGTTTTATTACGTAAATGTATTGTTTTGTGAGCCATGCCTTAACATCGGTCAGTTTTATGCAAATCAAATAAAATTCATACGCGTTAGCTCGCAGGGAGTGTATAAAATAACATGAATAAATAACACGTAAAGAAAATCACCCCCATCTCACGCCAGTGAACCCGACCAAGATTTGAACTTTAACCTCCACCTCCCTAACAAATCCATACATTGCAAGACTTATTTATATCTTGCAGTTGAGTTAAAGTTAGGAATACATTTTCTGATATGGTTGCGAAGTATATGGTTTTTGAATATATTCTAAAAATAAAACTGTATGTTTATATATGATGCGGCAAAGTGTGATGTAGTTCTTTTTGTAGAATCTGACGATATGAAAGTAGGCATGACCTCAATCCTATGAGGAAATCCCTTTAGAAATCAACGTGGATACTATACCAGCGTAAAAGTATGTTCGCTTGCTAGAATAAACTCAACCTTACAGCTATATACATAATTTTGTAAGCCCATTTATGATTACTGAAATAATAATAAAAGGACTTGAGTGATTTTGATTAATGATCATTCATTTTAAAGGTTAGGGCTCTAGAATAACCGAAATAATCGCATATTTCTGTAGAAATCCAATTTATCTATGATATTTTCAGTTTTTAAGATGTGGTCCTTTTTTACAATCTTTCTTTGCTTACATCACCAAGAAAATCCTGATCTGTATGCCATTGCCTATAGGTAAATAAAATATATTTTTTTGTTTATAAATAATAACTCAATTCTTACTTAGGTGGCACGATGTAACAAAAAATATAGAGAGCTAGGATAGGGGTAATTTTAAGGCTATTATAGTGGTATGAAGGGAGATAAATATACGTTAATTAAACACCAAAAGATAAAAATATGAATATTTGATAGCTTTTGGTGAATAAAAATGTAACTAGAAGCGTTTTTTAGATTCAATGTTTTGAATACACTCTATCGGACTAATCTGCAGCCATAGCTGCAACGATCGACTTGTTATATTTAAAATATAAACTCTGTAACTAGCATACTACCCAACTCGGTGGCGTAGTTGGCTAACGCGTTAGTCGTGTTGAGCCGCTCGACTGCTGAGGACTGGGAGATCGAGGTTCGAATCTCGGTCGGGTGAACTGGGGGTGGTTTTTCCTAAATGGTTTTCCACTCTCCCTCCACGCAAACGCGGGTTCACTTCCTCTAATTCAACCTTCCCCATTCCTAATCCATTAGAGTAATTAGTACTTAAAGCGTATAACCCGAACGGGTAGTAAGACGCGGTGCTAAATAATAATAATAATAATAATAATATTTATTGCTCGTGTATTTGTCGATACTCTAGTATATAATCTAAGAAGAAAGGGTAAGATAGTGGGATCTATTATCAAATGGACAGAGAAAAGATGATCTCAGTGGTTTTGGGTTAGAGTGCTTGCCTCAGGAAACAATTTTTGATGGTTCGAAACCCAGCCGGGGTCGATGAATTTTTCTTGAGGGGTAAAAATCCGAAGCACAACTTCCTTCAAAGGGCAAGTAAAGCCATTGGTCCCATTTTGATTGTAGCTTGTAAAAGAGCCCTCTGAGGTGTGTTAAAATACCTTTCCCGGCAAATTTGGTAGATCCTTTCGCTCTTAATCATAGAAATTATAGTGTTCTGATATAATCAGACGGTTCAAAAAGTGTACGTTAAATACCTCAAATATATATTTATAATAAGATTATTATTATTATTATTATTATTATTATTATTATTATTATTATTATTAGCACCGCGTCTTACTACCCGTTCGGGTTACACGCACTTACGATAATGTGTAATGGTAGGGTGATTGTGAGATGAAATGAAGGACCTACAGTTTAACGTGGAATCCGAACCACGGTGGAGGCCTGGCATTCCCCACATTCACAAGATGTCTTGTCAGAGGTGAAGGAAGGGTTTGGTAATCAGATGAATCTTTGCCGCGACCGAAGATTGAACCACGGCCGCCCGCACAGAAGTCTGACACCTTACCCCTAGACCGCCAGGTCACCCTTTTAAATAAGAAATCAAATGGAAGAGTGGGATAACCATCCCCTTGTGTACCCGGTGTTGGATTCATATTGCAATCTTCTGGATCAAAAACTAGAAATATATACTTGTTAAGCTTCATGGCATCAGCCAGTAATCGAACTATACTGACCAAGCGACCGCCATCTGTTGGCGAGAATGATGTCAACTAATGAGGATAAAGAGTGTCATGTGGTCATCACAATGCACCCTCCAGCCATTAAAGTGGGGATTTAGAAAACTCGAGAAATACCAGTGATTTTTCCGTTTTTATAATGAAACCTTTTGTTCGCTAAATAAATAAATATTTTTCCAGTACAAACATTGAGTTTAATTTTCTTCGCATGATGATATTGACAATTATTGTTGCATATATGTCATGAGCATAGCAGAATTAAATGACAACTTTTTAAATGAAGAGAAAAATATTTCATTAAATTCCAGGACACTCTTGACAGATATTCAACAACTTTTAAGGTAGCCATGAGAAGAAAATTGAACGTTCTGTTTCTACTGAATAAATATTTGATTTATTTTGGCAAAAAAAAAAGTTTAGCTATAAAAATTGCTAGAACACAGCCCTTACCCCACGTTCCCTAGACCTCCTGCTTAATATCAGTTTTCTATACCGGGTTCACCTACTTTTTTTCATTCAAGTAACTAATCATTTGTCCTCACAAGGCTGAGTTGACCATGCTCCAAATTCACTGCTTCACATAAAAATCTGGAAGCACTGGGTATCGACCCAGAGACCTCTAGATTTGTAGCCAAGAAATCTTGAACACTAGACCACATAATCGGTCCAAGCAATGTACAGTAAAACCCCATAAGACCAAACCCTGGTAATCTAAAATTCCTGATAATCCGAACACACTTTTCGGAAAGTGGGGTGAAAAAAAATTAATTCAAATTAAATATATTGTAGAGTATTGGTTAACAAGCTCAAAGTTAAAAGAAAATTGTAAGAAACAGTGATATCTTATAATAAATGCTTAGTATTTACATGTTGACACAATGTGTCTTACTGAAGATAAAATAATTACAATGCATATTACGTGTTATACACGAGTTAAATAAATGAAAATTATATTTAATCTTGTTCAACTGTAATTTAAAATTCGTGAAAACTGTATCCATATATTCTCCCGCTTAAACCGGATTTTTGCTGGTTTGAACAAACTTAGGCTAGGTCCGAAAGCCTGAAATGTTGTCTACATCTCTACCGATATGGGTTATTTTTTTATGGCTACTGTTAAGCTATTACTCCATAAAAACAACAATCAAGAGAAAGTATTGTGGTCGTGAAAATCTATCTCGAAATTATGACAAATTTTTACCTTTTATGTGAACACGAACCCAAATAAATGGTACGACAAAATTACACAAATGTTCTCATATTGTGTAGTATAGTTTCAGAAGAAAATTTTCAAAAATAGGTTTCTAGCAAGATACCCTTTAATAAGTTTTACTAATAAAACCAACTAAATTATCTTGTTAATCATAATAAGCATTCATTTTATATAATTCTTAAATCAAATTGTTCAAATATATTCAACAAAATTCAAATTTTCAAAAATAAATTATTTGTAAATTACTCTAAGATTTACCAAACCCTTCCTTCACCTCTGACAAGACATCTTGTGAATGTGAGGAATGCCAGGCCTCCACCGTGGTTCGGATTCCACGTTAAAATGTATGTCCTCCATTTCATCTCACAATCACCCTACCATTACACATTAGCGTAAGTGCGTATAACCCGAACGGGTAGTAAGACGCGGTGCTAAGGTGCTAATAATAATAATAATAATAATAATAATCTAAGATTATTCGTTATTTATAAAAATAAACATGTTTTCTTATTGATCCTGGAAAACTATTAACAGATGTCCATTTTGAATTCAATCTTCCAGGTCAAGTTCCAAAATATTCAAATTTTATATAATTTGTTTTATGTAAACCATCCTTAAATTAGTTTATTTAAGATAAATAAAGATAAATTATTATTATTATTACTATTATTATGTAAAATACTCTCCAGATACAAATTTTGAACCAAATCGCTAAAGCTATTTTAAAAAATATTCAAATTAAAAACTAACAGTCATTAGTAAATTATTCAAATCTAAATGTTCACTCCAAAACAACTTTATTTATCATGTTCGTGTCAAACACACTCCAGATAGACTTTTAAGAAAATCTAGAAGTTAAAACTATTTTTAAGAATCACCCCAGAGTAAATTACCCTTTATAAAAAAAATTACCCAAAACCAAGTACACACGGCTATTTGTCTTGTCAAACACTACCAAGATAGGCTAACCCCTATGGAATCATATCGTTAGGGCCATTTTAAAAAAAAATCCTTGTTTTTTTTTAAATCTGTCATCAGTAAACTACAACTAAATTAGTTTTAATCCCAAAAACAAAAATACAGTGTTAAATGTCAAGTCAAACATTTCCAAGATACCCATTTGTAATTAAATCATTAATTTTAGTTCTTAATTATTTCAAGTTTTTTGAAAAATTGGTCATCAGTAAACTACCCGTAAATGAGTTTTTACCCCAAAAACAAGAAAATAGCGATAATTTTTATGTAAAACACTACCAATATACACAATTGAAAATGCAATGTTGTCACTATCTTTTATAAATAAAATGTTAATATTTAGCGTCCACAAAAATTATTAAACCAATTTACAACAATGGTGTGAATGTTTGCATTAATTCTTGTGTTGAAGTAAGTTTAATTTCAGGCAAGTGCGTATTCGTAATCTCCGATTGTTCATGAGAGAAATAAACTGTTTACACACTTATGTGCTGCCAAAAATTGCACTTGTTTTGTTTTCAAATTTATCCGTTATTGAATATGTATATTTAATGAATAAAACCCACCTCGGTGGTCAAATTGTCTAAGACTCTCAGGAATCACTCTGGAAATAAGTGGGTTCCCGGTCCGATGTTGTGTTGTGTTTTTTTCCTAAATGTTTTGTTCAATCTCCCTTCTCGCAAATGTCTTCTAAATTCAACCTTCCTCATCTCTAGTACGTTATCGTAGTTTCTACACATACGTATAAGCAGACGTGGTGCTAAAAAATTTGTAACTATGTGTAAGGTGTGAAATAAACGATTATTGTAATATTCCACTACATTTGTCGAAATAACTTTTATTAAATATTAACTGACAGGAACATATTCAATGACGTCCTACTCGTTAGAGTGATTTATATAATCCTCTCAGAACCTCATTCCATTTTCTCTTTTAGAATCACAAAAAAAACCATACATATACGCTATATTCATATCAAATCAACTGGAAATGCGTTTTTGAAAAGCAATTTTTTTTTTCCCCAACACAGACAGCTTCACGGGATGCTTCATTATTTCAGTAACTGTAATAGTAATCAAGTTTGGTCTTAAATGAGTCCGCTAATAGGCTCAGAGCAGTTTATGACAAGTACCCCCTCTTCTTTCCCCCCCCCCCAAACAAAAGGTTTATTTCCGTTAATGATTTTTATTATTTGAAACGTTTAGAGAAATCGTGTTTGTCAGTGTTACATTTTTTTTTTTGCCCCGCTGTGCGTCACGTCTTGATAACCATCCGTGTATTCTACTTATGAGGGAGGTATAGTTTTAGAGGGAATGTACCCACATTTTCATGGAGAGAGATTAGGATAAGCTGGAGAGAAGAAGTGAATAGAATTTCACGTAACTGATAAACCAGACTACGCCTTTATTTCCGTGCCTATCGGTGAGGGTTATTACATCTATAGGTATATTATGCCGCGTGCGGACAGAGCGGGGCGGTGCACTTCTCACGGCTTGCTTCTTTTTTTTTTGCTTTTTTTCTCTTTTCGCCCTTTAATTAATTTTAAGTTTAAACAGACCTACAATAATAATAATAATATTTCGCACCGCGTCTTACTACCCGTTCGGGTTATACGCTTTAAGTACTAATTACGTTAATGGGTTAGGAATTAGGAAGGTTGAAGTAGAGGGAGTTAACCCGCATTTGCGTGGAGGGAGAATGGGAAACCATTTAGGAAAAACCGCCCCCAGTTCACCCAACCGAGATTCTGAACCTCGATCTCCCCGTCCTCAGCAGTCGAGCTCAACACGACAAGCGCGTTAGCCAACTACGCCACCGAGGCGGGTAAACAGACCTACTGAGAGACGGCATTGCAAAGACCACTTTTTAGGGTTCGGGTGGTCATTAGACGTAGACATCCATCAACATTTCAGGTTAGTTTTTTTTTTACGGTCGCAATACTCTCCTCTAGTGTTCTAAAACTTAAGAAATACAAATATTTGCGTATAGCTTGAAACTTATTGATTTTATAAAATTTTGCTACGAATAAAATATTTGTATTATAAATAGATCTACATATTTACAATGATAAGTAATTCTTTATCTTAAATAGTTTCGGAGATATGATAAAAAGTGAGAATTTACGCATAAGAACGAAGTTCTTAAAGTCAGTTTGCCGAAATATTGAGAGTAGTCATTTTGTTTAAAACATTTATAAATCTTTTCAAATGAAATTTAATTAAAATGGTTAGAACTGACTTTGAGAAAATCGACTTTTTCTATTTTTGCCTTTCGGTAAACTACCCTTAATTTTAGGGATGGATATCCAATTACAAAAATCCCTCGGGGCAACCCTGTGAAAATACTAAATACCAAGCTTTAGCCCAATAGGCAGAATAGATTAGGCTTTATTCGGAGGGACAGGCAGACAGACGGAAATTCAAAAACAACTTTTTCGGATTGGAGGGGGGAGGGGGCATTCATGAAACGTCGAGATTCATTAAAATCTTGAGCTCGATTTTTTTTTTTACGATCACAATACTTTCTCTACCTGTAAGATAGCGAAAAAGTAAAAAAGCTGGATCGCTCTTGGGATCTAACAGACAGGAGAAATCATATTGTCTACTGACGTTTGTTGAGCGTGATGGTTTCCTTGTAGTATGCGACTATCAAAATTATCTTGTGACGCATGCCTCAAGCCGAGGTGAGCCTCACGAGCCGTGCGAAGCGCACCACCTCACAATCTCCGTACGAGGAATGCAAGACTTGCAAATATCTTCAGTGTCGTTGAAGAAAGGTCATAATAAAAAAAAAGACCACTATACTCAGCTTTAAATCATTATCCTTTCTGGCTGTAGTTGATCAGGAACATGTAGGTTTTGATATTTATGGTAATCAAAATACACTTATATTAACCCATCATCCATATCTTTCAAAGGTTTGCGTTTAACACATTCCTAATGAACTCTTCTATAACTTTAAATGCATAGGGGTTATTGTCTTTACACACGTGACACGTTTTCTTAATGTTTAGATTACTGTCAAAATAAATTTAGAGTTGAAATACGAACAAATGGCGGTAGTCTTATATCAACTTTAAGCCTCAACTAATATCTAAGAAAAGTATATATAAATATTACTAGTAAAAAGTACCGAGCTTTGTCTGCGTTAATCCATTGCATGGTTACCCTGGGAAACGCTTTCATTTGCTTCAAATAAACAGAAAAAAATCTCATTTTATTTCTGCTGACCAAGTTTTTAATTTTTAATTCATTTAAAAAAAATCAAATTCCAAATTTTAAAATTCCTGCCTCGAGGTGCACATGTCTATCTACAGGGACTACTAATTTTAAAATGTCAGACCTCTGCTTGCGGTATATATCGCGCAACGCTCATGACACACAGACTCTTCATTCTATTAATATAGAAGAAGATTTAAGCAGTTGCTTTTATTTGTGACCCGACTCGGTGGCGTAGTTGGCTAACGCGCTTGTCGTGTTGAGCTCGACTGCTGAGGACGGGGAGATCGAGGTTCGAATCTCCAATTCCTAATCCATTAGAGTAATTAGTACTTAAAGCGTATAACCCGTACGGGTAGTAAGACGCGGTGCTAAATATTATTTTATTTGTGGAAATTGCTGCTGTTAGAACTATATTCTATGTGGTAAGGGCTTTGATCACAATGTAATATTTAGGAATCTATAACAATTTAGAATAGTATATTTTGGATACCATCATATTATACTCACAGTGTAAAATCTTTAGCTTGCAATTTCATCAATAATTTTTTTTTATATATAATTTTGAAGATGGCTGGTTTTGTAACTAGATAGCCCATTATACTTTATTATCATAAGTTTTCATTTGCACTTTTAGTTTATCGTTGATAATTCCATAGCTAGTTTTGAATATTTAATAGATATTGGGGTCATTCGTAAATTTAAAAATGACATCCTGGGCACGGGAATCAAACCAGGTATCTCACTTTGATATCCAGGATTTTTACAGTGTCTAAGGGTTATAGTTCAGTGGCAGAGTATTCGTGCACTAAGCCAAGAATCCCGGGTTTGATTGCCACGTCCAAGTGTAATTTTTCAAATTTACAAATTTGATACTCTTAATTGATCCAGCTACAAATGTAACTAAAAGATATAGGTGACCTGGTGGTCTAGGGGTAAGGTGTCAGATTTCTGTGCTGGCGGCCGGGGCTCAATCCTCGGTCCCGGCACAGATTTATCTGATTTCCAAACCCTTCCTTCACCTCTGACAAGACGTGTATTAATCACA
>CABFOW010002779.1:55237-68193 GCA_902141385.1 Timema californicum | reverse complement strand
TGCTATTCACACTAATGTGCTAATGATGAGTAATGTTGAGTTTAAAGGAAGTGTACCCACATTTTTTTGGAGGGAGAGTAGAAAATAATTTGGAAAAAAAAACTTCAGTAAATGCACCCCATCAAGATCACAACCCCGAGCTCCCCATTATCAGGAGCCTGGTCTCTCTATAGTGTGATGCCTTAAAGCAAGGGTCCCCAAACTACAGTTCGCAGATGTTTGGCCATTTTTTTTAGTCAAAATATAATAATCTCAATGACAAATATTGACCGGGTGGTGCTCCTGTATGAAGTACCATGATATGTGGCCAATGACAGTATTATAAACTCAAAATCAAAAAGGCTCTACTGTTGAATTGATTCCTCAAAACTCACTGGCTGCATTTTATAAAGTGTATGTTGAGGGGAAGGGCTGAGGAGTGTTTCAGATTTGAGGAAGGAGAGGGTAATTAAATTTGTTGCATTGCTTACGTTTATTCATTTTAAATTATGCTTTTCAGGCCCACTCAGCACGTTCAATATCCTAGTGTGAACCTCCGTTAATTATGTTTGAGGACCCTTGCCTTAGATCATTCGACCACCAAAATGGTTCAATTTCAAATTAATGATATTTTTTGTGAAGACATCTAAATTAGAAAAAATGTTCTATAAAATACTGACCTGAAGGCCTTTTAGTGGAAAAGGGAGATGGTTTCTCAACCGTGGGAATCCTAATAAACATATCATCATCTTCTTCACTAATTTCAGTCAAGGCCCCATTCTCTGTAGAATTTATATTGGAAGGTCGGCTAGTCCTTCGTGACTCATTCGAGGGTCCTTTAAGAGTTGCCAGTGCCCATACTGATGCTGTTGGTGGTATGGAAAAACTATTGATGGTGTTGTTCTGAGTTAGGTTAGAATTATTATTTGTGTACTTTATTGAACCCCTGTTTGAAATGTTGACAGGGTTGTAAACTTTAGAAATATCATTTCCTTCGTTGTTTGTGATGGAATCTATTGGTTTTTGAGTTGTCCCAATCACTACCCGGGACGGAAAGGGTTTGTCCACTGAGATTATGTTTTCACTGGGTGATTTTGATGAACCCTCAGTTGCCAATGGAGTTGTAACTTTTTGTGTAAAGTCCTCTGATGATCCTGTAGTTTCAGTAGAACTATTAACTGAACTTGACGAATGTGGTTGTTTGTAAACATGTTCAGTTCTTTGTGTGCTTATTGTGTCATTTGTATTCTGTGATGTTAACATATCACCAACCAGTGACTTGTTAGTGGTGGATGTACTTTGTCGACCTTGAAACTTGGGACCTTCAAAAGAACTTCTAGATATGAAAGGGAACACAGTGTTTTGCTCAGGAGCTTCTGTGGTTTGTGGTTCAGCAGTTTGTAACGTCGTAGTCAAAGGTCTGGGGCGGAAATCGTCATTTACTGTACCCACAGTGGTACTATTGCTCCTCAGATTGGGACGCACGGTGTAAACAATCCTTGGTATTTTTGTGGCGGTACCATTGACGATCGTCAAACGCGTCACACCATCAACACTGTTTGTGGCGTTGTCTCTAGATTGGCCAGACCCGAGCATTCGGCCATTGTGGGTCCTCGTGGGTAATTGCAATGGTGAGACCGTCGTCGTAGTATTAGGTCCAGCAGTGGTCGTCATAGTGCTCAAAGACTGTGGCACCCACATTGGCCTCTTGCTTGTAAGTATGTCATCGGTGGTAGTTTCTACATTTGTCGTGGAATCGACTTCACTGAATAATGTAGATGTACTGTCTGGAACCTCCGTTGTAGATTCGTGATTTGTCTTGTTCAGCCTACTACTTCTAAGTTTCACAGTAGTAGGAAAAATTGTACTATTTTCATCACCAGGTGACACTGTTGTTATATCAATATCTACACTATTATCATAACTAGAAACTAGGTGAGATCTATTATTGCCATGTTCTGCGCTAGATGCAGAAAGTGTTTCATTTGCTGGCTCGGTATTGTGAGAGGGTGATTCTGTCGTTGTTGGCAATATAAGCAACATGTCAATGGCACTCTCCGGGGATTGGTCCTGCAATGTTTGGTTGTTTGGTGGATTATTTACATTATTTTGGTAAGGAATCATTGGGGTTGAGGATTCATTGATAGTTTGAAGTTTATTGATTATCTTCGTGGTAGTTTCTTCCGAGGGTAATATTGTGGTGGCGTTCAATTCGTGAGAGACTTCCTTCTGAAGGTACTTTGACTCAAAGTCCAGGTGAGTGCCGTTATCAACAGTGACGTCCCCCCTAATAGAATTAGGTCCCAAGGAACCATTGTAAGAAACCTCTAGTCTCTGGTTATATTCGAGTTTAACCTCCGCGGTCCCATTCGGGTGTCGGTCGTAGTGGGCACTCTCGTCAAGAGCATTGTCCTCATCAGTGGGAGTCGAGGCATCGGCCATATGCTCCTCCTCATTTCTCTCAGCCTCTGAGAAAGTATCGAGGTTCTGCCGTATGCCGGCGGATATCTTGGCGTGGCGCTCGTCGAAGAGATGCATCTCGGGGGTGGTGAGGCTCGCCGCGAAATCCGTGGACTCTGTGACCTGGTGGAAGGCGATCACGTGATGCTGGGGGGACGATTCCCTCGCGATGGCGTCCTCATCCATATAGTGTCTCGCATCGTAGATACTGTAGGGAGACTCGAGTGTGCTGGGATGACCACCTTCGGAAGAGTGCTCTGACGAACTCCTTTCCCAACTGAAAACAGGTACGATAACGAATATTAATAAATATGCTACAAACTATATTATATAAATGCAATCAAATTAAAGACTTACAACATCATTGCATAGAGCTAGTTTTTTATTATTATAATTATTATTTTATATGCTTCAATGGTCTAAGACAGAGGTCCCCAACCTTTTTGTACCTTAGAGCACATTCAAAACTAGCGGTAGTGCGGCGGGCACCGATTACTTTTTCAAGGCAAATCTACTAACTCCCGCCAGGCTCAGAGGTCGGCCTCAACGCTATACACAGGACCACTGGTGAACTGCCAAATTAATTTCCAACACAAGGAACTATCAAACTACTCATTTTGGTGCTTGGGTACATTTTTAAAATATATATTTATTCTGTGTTTATTCAGGCAACAAAGCTGGGTAGATTCAGGCCAAGATATTTACAAAGGAAATAGGAAGTATTAGGATGGTATTAGTGAGTGTAAAGAGAATGATGGAAGGAGATAGGTCTTTTGAGATTAGGTAAAAGCAAAACCATTCAGTTTGAAACTGGTGGTTCCGAGTAAAAGTACACTAATTTAAATTAGCCAGCAAAGAAAGAGGAATGAGAGGGAGGGATTGGAAAGATGGTGGCTTTCAATTATCAACTTTTTGAGAACAGCCCACCTGAAGATAAGCACAAACTTGTTTTTTGTTGGAAAAGTGACATTAAAATTATTAGTCAATAACATTTCAGCTGTGGTCAAAAAGTGGCGGGCAAACGCCAAAGACTTGGCGGACCCCTGGTCTAAGACATCACTGTCGCCATTGACTGGACTACCTATGATGGGGAGTTGTGTGTTCAAATCTCAGTTGGATGTGGGTGGTTTCGACTCCATACAAATGCGGACACACTTTCTCTAAATTCTACCTTTCTCATCCCTAAAACATTATAGTAATTACTAATTAGTACATATGCATACAGCCCAAACAGGTAGTACGATGCATTGCTCAGGGGGGGAAAATGCCCCGAAACTTACTATCTGTTCAGACTATCCACATATCCATCTTGTTTCAAAGTTGAGAAAGGTAGCATTTAGAGGAAGAGTGAGAAATCTTTCGGGAAAAATCATTTTCAGTACCTCCGACCGGGGATTTTAAACCTGATATGTCACTGGGTAAACTCAAGTCCATTGCAAGAGCGACGCTTAAGAGCATACTGTCACCGAAGCAGGTCATAGAGCTAGTAAAATGGGTACATACTCTGGCGAGAGTTCAAATGAAGTTCTCTCCCTGCTGAAACAAATTATTATAAAAATTAGTACTCTAGTCATAGTTATAAAATAATATATCAAGTCTAATGATTAGAAAATGTGTATTAAAAGGTTTAGTTGGTATCAAAGTAAGGAAAGAAATGATCGGTATAGTTGATATTTATTATTATTATTATTATTATTATTATTATTATTATTATTAGCACCGCGTCTTACTACCCGTTCGGGTTATACGCACTTACGCTAATGTGTAATGGTAGGGTGATTGTGAGATGAAATGAAGGACCTACAGCTTAACGTGGAATCTGAACCACGGTGGAGGCCTGGCACTCCCCACATTCACAAGATGTCTTGTCAGAGGTGAAATTTATAAATCGAAGTACCACAAACGCGTGTCTGCAAAACCACGTTAGCATGGTCTGTTTGTTGTAATAGTCACTGTATAATCACAGCTTTACGATATTGATACAATTCAAGGTATAACTCACCGTATTTCTCAAGTTATTTTACTATCAAATAAATAAGTTTATATTTATTATTTTCAACGTAGAATTTTAAACTGGTGTCACCAAGATATAGTTAGTTCTATTGGTTACTTTAGATTTATACGCTTTAACACATGAATTATTTGCGGGCTTCGTTAATTGGATAACCGGCATATATGGACCCAAGGGATTAATCGTTCAGCTAGCCTAGTTGTAGTATATTTACCGGCGATAGGGAAGTAGGAGTTAAAATCCTAGCTAAGTATATTGATGGTGTCTTAAGGTGGGGATAAAGGGTACGTGATAAAAGGCAAGCGTGTTTGCAGTTTTTATATCAAAACTTTGTTTGGTAAAAATAAATCAAATATTGCTTCGGTACAAATATTAAGTTTAATGCTCTTCATAGGGTGATATCAACAGTTGTTGATTCTCTGTCATAAGTATAGTGGCATTAGATGAATTTTTTTTTAAATTAAGAGAAAAATTTGTCTTTAAATTCCAGAACACTCTTTACAGCTATTCAAAAACTGTTTGTATAACCATGGGGAGAAAGTTAAACTCTATGTCCTTACTGGAGCAATATTTTATTTATTTTTATCTACAAAAATGTTTTGCTTTAAGATCTGTAAAAACACTTAAACTTTATCGTTCCGCCTTCCCTACATTACAACCTCAAATGGTTATCCCCTCCCCCCGAAATTTAAGATGTATATCCTCTTAAATAATACCTTTCCTAGCCTTACCTCATAAATGTAATCAAATGCGGATAGCCCGAATAGGCAGACGGGCGCAATATAAAATAAAGACAAACTTGTTGGCTCACTGTCCTCATGTCCTGAGACAATAAGGTAAATATTTTGTATGATCGAGTTTGTAAGCTCTAACAAAACCAACCCTAATTCTTGTTAATATTCGCTTTACAGTTTTGAAGTGTTAGTAAAATAATGAGATATTCCAAACACGTAAATTCCCTGCTAGTTTCCCGAATGTTTCGTGGTTGGTCAAGGAGACTAGTTAGTATTCACTTCATTGCTCCTTGTAGTCTAGTGCATGGAATGTTGTTCCCATCCTTATCCTCTAACAAGTGTTTCTCATGACAGCTACAACGCGACAGAGTACAGTCAGGGGACTATTTGTCGGATACCCCCGCTTCAGTGTCCGCGTAGTCTATGGCATCACTCTCACAGTAGACTCAACTACCTATAACGGGGAAGTCAGGGTTTGAATCCCAGTCGAGTGCAATGAGGACTTTGTTCCTACATAGTTTTCCACACTATATCCACACAAATGAAGATACACTTCATCTAAATTCAACCTTCCTCATCCCTAAATCATTAGAATAATTAGTACACAGGTGTTTAGCCTTAGTAGGTAGTACGACATTGTGCTAAAAATATATATTTATTATGAGGAAACAAGATTATCAACGACTCCGCAACAACAAGATTAAGTATAAAGAGCACCACCGCAGAGTTTCTCACTTCCTTACCTAAAGATGGAGTTAATTACCCCAAACTCATAATATATGTGAAGTTAAATAATATACATTGCTGCAGAAACAGACCACCAAAGAGCATACACGAAATAATATACACTTTTACAAAAAAAAAATGGGGAAAAAAGTAATAAATCTGTTCACCAAAGAGGATAAGAATCAATTACCCAGACCTCAATTCAATATATTATATATATTTGCTAATAGCTCAGAAATTATTGGTTTTATAAAAAACATGTTTCAAAAAAGGGTTTTTTTAATTGTTAATAGTAGCCCAGTACAACTTTCTAATTATAAGTTATTTCGTATTGCGTCCTTGGACTGTATATGATCATTTATTCAAAGTACCCTCAAAGTCATTAATTTTCCAGGAAAAGTTAAATGCTCTTATTTGTTTCTAAAATTAAACAGTGCATGGATACGAATTTTAATTGAAATTCGCAAAGAGTCGATTTTGAGAAAATTGATTTACTTTTCTATTTTTGCCACTTATTTAATAGCACCTAAATAGCAACCCTCTTACAACGTAGCTTACGTATATATATCTAATGCCAGTTTTAACGCCACTAAGAGTAAAGTTTGTATGTTATTTTACATATTCAACCTGATTTGTAAACAAGTTTATCCAGGATTTTCCTTTAATTTATAAATGTGCTTGAATACATTAGTAACGTGCTAATTTCCTATTAGTACATACACTCAAAAAAATACCTTATATATGATTACCACTCTAAATCCAAGAACTAATAAATTCAAATAATGTGTGAAAGATATAAGCTCACTGTAAAACCATATTTCTGGAAACACCCAAACTTGAGGAAAGATTACCCCAGCTGATTGTTCAACACTTCCTGGTGGAAGTTCAAAACACAAGACACCTTGCTCTCTTGCCAGACTCAACTGAAATGACTGTCCGCTCCCCAATGTTGTCATCAGCGGCCGTCTCCAAACGCTAGTAGGCATTCTAATTTGTTCTAGATCACCCCCTCATTGGTTTATTTCCCTTTCCTAATACGTCAGTGCATCTTGTATAAAACAGCCATCCCTCGCTTCATATTTTATATTCTATTCTAACTACTCGTTGTAGGAACATAATAGAAGTCATCGAGGACTAGTGGACTAACAAGTGGTGATCACGATGTTTGACGCGTTGGTCTCGCCCCCTCACTGCAGATGAAGTAAAGTCTGTGATTATGTGAATTTAGATCTAGTGATTTTTGATAGGGTCTACGTGATCTGTTTTGTCTATGTACATAAGACATAGTTTAGAAAGTCAGATTTTCTGATCGGTTTTTCTACGTCCATAAGACATAATTTTGAATGCCAGAATTTCTGCTCTGTTTTTATATGTCCGTGAGACATAGTTTTGACTGTCAGCGTTTCTGATATGATTTTCTATGTCCATAAGACATAATTTTGAATGTCAGGGTTTCTGATCTGTTTTTATACATACATAAGATATAGTTTTGAGTGTCAGGGTTTTTTATCTGTTTTTCTATGTCCATAAGACATAGTCTTATATATTTGGGTAATAACTAGACGACCTATACTGTATGGCCATGTTCCAGCTAGTCCAACCCTTTAGAGCGAAAGAAAG
Organism: Timema californicum; assembly: GCA_902141385.1. NCBI lineage: Eukaryota > Metazoa > Arthropoda > Insecta > Phasmatodea > Timematidae > Timema > Timema californicum. Next base: position 60,663 of record CABFOW010002779.1, on the reverse strand, counting down.
TGGAGATCAGGTAATCTATAACTTTGTTCCATGACCTAGTTGGGTCTTAGACTGATACCAGTCTCTAATCTTTCTATTGCTGTACCTTTGTACGGTATTTAACTCGTGGGTATGATACTAGTCCAGAGTAATGGCCCGCGTGGTTTTGTTTATTTTGTCCGGCTCCCTTCAGGCATCGCTTGAATTAGTTAATGTTTAACTGTTTGCAATTGTTATAGTCTGAGTCCAGACTTGTGTTGAAATTTAAATATACTATTAAATGACCAGCCAGTACTAATGAGGAATTATAGACCGGCCACAGTATATTTACAAACTAGATTCCTGGTAGCTCACCATTAAATATTTGTAAACTTATATTTCCTCTTCTAGGAACTTAACCTTTGTATCTCGTAACTCAATATGGAGTTAACTCATGCTAGCTATCTCGTTTAACTACCAACATTGTAACTCTTTAAACTAGGACTTTCTAGAATTAGGTATTGTTAACTATTATTCTTGTATATGCTTATTAGGTTAAAGTCTAGTAGCCGCAAGGCTGGAGTGGTGTTATGTATTGGTTCTTATCCTTAAATCCATAACTGCTTCTAATTTATACTGCCATTTTGAGGAGGCAGACACAACTTCGTTTTAGAATGTGTATTTGTTCTACTTTAACGAGTTACACCCTTTTCTAATAAAGACAGAGCCATACTTTGTAATAAAATACAGTACTAATAAAAATAAAAATAATATATAATACCTTTACCAGGAAACATATAAATATTTATTTTTACCTCGGTTCATTACAAACAGTGTAAGGGAAATATGTGTGTTCTCTTTACCTATTCACTTAGTGTTTTTTGTTGGGCGCCACCCCTAGTATCTAGGGGAAAAATAATAGTCATGAGAGAAAGAAAAAAAAACCTTTACCTCGGCTATCAACTCAGTGGCACGACGACTCACAACCTCGGGACCTCTGGGTATGCTTAAAGCTAAAAACCATGAACAATTTAGATAAAAATTGGATTGTTGAAGAAAAATGTAATTTAGGCTACAAGTAAAAATAGCCCCTCTACTCTTCAAAACCCTTCCAATATTTCAAATTTTAAAAAAAATGTTCTATTCTTACTTTCAAGTCCAAAGAGAAAGTTGATATATAACGAAAATACATTGTTTGGCTATAGACTAGGGAGAAAATAAAAATGAAATGTAGGTTCAATATAAATATTTAAATATAGCCAATTGAATGTGAATAAAGTTTAATAAAGAATTAAATGTATATTTCCTTCTGTCAAAAATTGAACTGCCCGCTTGATTTTATCTTCCTTCTTCTTTTCCAAATCACGGGGTCTACTCATTCGTTTGATAGCACTGCGCATGCGTTAAAACAAACATGGCTGACTTTCAAAATAAATACAAGAGTCAAACACACTTCTTAAAAGGATAATTGATATGTTTTAATAAAAGGTAAGTGTTCTTCCTTAAATCAAAATTCCTTATTTAAATTATTTAAAACAATGTTTTACGTTGTTCTTTCCGTCTTTTTTATTTATTTAATATATGTAAACAGTATCATTAGTCAGGCCGGCAACCAGATAGTGAACTTCGAAGATTTCACACGAAATTAAATTAGAAATTGTTCACAAAAGTAAAAAAAATAGGGAAATACAAGGTAGGGTGGCAAATAACATCACAACTTGTCTTGGTTTCAGACCAAACCAAGGTACTTCACACCTAACGCTCCCAATAGGGACAAAAATGTCTAAAGTAACAGATATGATTCTCATCAATAAACAATAGAATGATTTTTATATAATCTCATCAAACCATTTGTAATATCTTCGACTTGTTTCGACTTGTTTTAATACATCTGTACAGTACCAATTACAAAAGAAAAAAGATTTATTTTTGGAGGCGTGCTAAGATTAGGAATGTTGAAGTCGATGGTTAAACCTGTATATATCTCCTATGTTTCATCTTTCCTGTCCTACTTTGCATATCTATGTTACTGTATTCGTCACTTCTGCTATCAGATAGGAAAAGCGGCGATACGCATTCGTGCCATGTTAAGTTTTTACTATTAAAATAATTTATATAAAATTATTTTAGAGCTAACCACAATGTAAATTGAATTTGAATTAAGTTTGAATCAAATCAAAAAATTAATTATCTTTCAAAAATTATATTTTAAACTGTTGGTAATAAGAAAATTTGAACCACCCTATATAACTTTGTAATATAAAAACCTATTTATAAAAACTTCATATATTACTTCCAATTATCTTGTTTTGTTTTATACTTTTATTAAAGACAAGTTTTGTTTTAAATTAAGGGATGAATGTAAATTATTATTGTTATTATTATTATTATTATTATTAGCAGCACCGCATCTTACTACCCGTTTCGGGTTGTACGCACTTACGCTAATGTGTAATGGTAGGGTGATTGTGAGATGAAATGGAGGATCTACAGCTTAACGTGGAATCCTAACCACGGTGGAGGCCTGGCATTCCCCGCATTCACAAGTTGTTGATAATACATGTCTTGTCAGAGATGAAGTAAGGGTTTGGCAATCAGATAAATCTGTGCCGGGACCTAGGATTGAACCCCGTACCCCAGCACAGAAGTCTGACACCTTAACCCTAGACCACCAGGTCACCCGATGAATTTAAAGATAAGAGACTGCACGAGACGGTGTTTAGGATTTTTTTATAGTCCGTATTAATAAAAAAATATATATACATAATGATTTTATCAGTAGTGATATTACTTATCAAAAGTGACAGCTGTATATTACATTATTTTACGATTATATACATATATATTCGTATAAAAGTATGTTTATAAACTTTTGTATAATCACAGTTTTAACTGCTATGTGTGTGTTTTCTTTAATATCTACAATAAATAAAACCATATTGACTTAGTCCTTGCTCAAGCCTAAAGTCCGATGATAAAACCCCTAACATACCATCAAACTTATATGTTGTAAGAGAATGCAGACTAAAAAAAATAACCAAAATCGAGTGTAGTGTTCGATGAAAACCATTAAAATTCCAACCTATGCCCATCGCGTTTCTTATCACAGTCAAAATGGAGGTTGACATTTATCTCTAAGTCCCCTTGTCTTTGACTTGCTTACAAATTACTCTTTTGAGATACAGAAAGCTATATTTGTTTTTTTACTGCTTTACTTATTTAAACAAACAATCTCTTATATTACAGGTGCTGAAGACAAGCACCTCCATTTTAATTCCAGTGTATTCTACTAAAGGCGTCGACCAAAGTACCGATGGCATTGAATAGAAAAAATAAAACACTGTACAGTACCAATTACAAAAGAAAAAAGATTTATTTTTGGAGGCGTGCTAAGATTAGGAATGTTGAAGTCGATGGTTAAAAATCTCTCTCGCCTCGACTTTTCCACACACAATACTCTTCGCTTTTGCTAAAAAAAAAATTAATAAAGAAGAAAAACTCAATATGTTATGAACTGATGGGAAAAAAATCATTAAATATTATATATTTCAATAATATCATTTTTTTAACACCTACTAGTGATCAAACTACCTATACAACGTTAGCATAAATAAATTAAGAAAGTTTAGGAAAATATGTATTAAATTATATTATATTATAATACCCACTTCGATGGCTATTATATTATATTTTGCGCTTGACTGGCCGCATAGTCTAAGGCGCTACTCTCGCAATAAAATAGACTTCCGATGAAGGGATTCGATCCCGGTCGCGTGTACTGAGGGTTGTGATTCCTAAATGGTATCCCACTTTCCCTCCACGCAAATGCGTGTACACTTTCTATAAATTTAACCTTCCTCATCTCTAACCAACTAGCGTAATTAGTTAATAAGCGTATAACCCGAATGGGTAAGACGAGGAGCTAAAATATACTATATATTATATTATACTCCTATTACACTATATTATATTATCATCAACACTATTTTGTTTAAAAGAAAAGTGTATGCCAAGTTTTGAAACCATGAAATGACAGTCACTGGTATAAAGTAAATAAAAGAATTTAGTTTACTGTGCTTGCAATCATTTTAAAACATACGTATCCGATATTTAGTCCTTGGTATTTTATTTCTTTGGAACTATCTATAAAGAATTTAGTCATATTTGGGTACATAATATATTTAAAACCTCTTTGGTCTTTGATTTATCAATAAAAAACTGGTCAGTGACCTAGCGGTCTAGGGGTAAGGCGTCAGACCTCTGTGCTGGTGGCCGGGGTTCAATCCTCGGTCCCGGCACAGATTTATCTGATTACCAAACCCTTACTTCACCTCTGACAAGACCTCTTGTGAATGTGGGGAATGCCAGGCCTACACCGTGGTTCGGATTCCACGTTAAACTGTAGGTCCTTAATTTCATCTCACAATCACCCTACCATTACACATTATCGTAAGTGCGTATAACCCGAACGGGTAGTAAGACGCGGTGATAATAATAATAATTATTATAATAATAAACTGCTCTATATTTTATGTATTTATCTGACATATTTAATGTACACTTTCTGAATCCATTGATTATATCAGCACACGAGAATTTCTATAAGCGAGAGCGAAAGTGATTATCAATTTTGCCGGGAAAGCTATTTTCACACATCTTACATGGTTCTTTTATATGCTACAATCAACTTGAAACAGACGGCTTTACTTCCCCGCAGAAGGTATTTGTGCCACGGATTCGTATTGCTCAAGAAAAATTCATTGGCCCCGGTTTTGTTTGAACCCATGAGCATAAGGTCCTGAGGCGAATACCTTACCCCAAGATCACCGAGTTCGACTTCAAAATAGCTGATACCGTACATGTGCAAGGTACAAAACGAGCACCAAATATTTAAAAAAAACTAAATGGTACTGTGCATCGAACAGAGTTTCTCCCTCGTTAATATTAAAATAGAGACATTTATTAATATCTCGTAAAATTGGTGAAGCTAATTAATATACAATGTTGCAGAAACACTCCATCAAAGAACATAAATATAATATTATGTACAATCACAGAAACATTGATAAAGGAGGAGCATCTTGGTTTACTAAAGCGAATAAGAATCAATTTTATATTTCTAAGACTCTAGCCTATATCTTATAAACTATTGGTTCTATAAAAATATATTCCAGATTAAAATATTTATAATTTTAAGAGTACTACAACTTTATAATATAGTTACTGAAATATGATCAAAATGGAAAAATTTTGCTCATGTATTAAACACTTAAGGTAATTTTCATGAAAAATGAAATTTTCCATATATATTTTTTGTAACGTTAAACAGTATTTAGATCCAAAATTTAATCAAAATTGTTAGGGCAAATTTTGAGAAAACTGATTTTTTTATTTTTTACCTTCAGTAAGCTATACTTAATTTTAGGCTTAGGTATCTAATTCCAAAATCACTCGGGGGGGGGGGGGGG
>CABFOW010002779.1:0-54918 GCA_902141385.1 Timema californicum | reverse complement strand
ACTACTTTTTTTTTTCAGGGGGTCATCAACATTTATCAAAATTTCAAGTTTATTTTTATTTTTTTATTTTTTGCGAACACAATATTCCTTTCTTCGAGGGGCTGAGAGAAAGTAAGACTTGTACGTAACAATAGTACAAACGTTTTCATAGTATTGTATTGTAATTTGGAACAAATTTTCAAAACTTGATTTTCAATAAACTGCACTTAAGTTTTCCTCAGAAAAACAAACATTTCACCTTGTTGATCATAATAAACACTATTCATAACTAAGCTATAGACAAAATTGTTCTAACCATTTTTTAAATTAAAACAATAAGGAATTGTTAAGAAAAACAAAACTTTTTATGTTGGAAAAAACTTACAATAAATTCACAAAGTCAAATTGTTGGAGAGATTTTAGAAAACTTGGCGTTTTCAAAAATCAATTTAAAGTTATCTATCGTTAAATTAACGGTTACATATTTTTTTTGTAATAAAAAATGTCTCGAGGTATAGCTATTAAACATCTAAGCATCAAATTTGAACAAAACCTATCAAATCATTCAGACATAATTGTAAAATATAAGTTTGTTGCTCAGAGTCACATAGAACTTAAATATTCATCACAATCTTGAGGTAGGAAAATATTCACGATTACAATCATTTCTCTTTATAATCAAAAATAAAAACTCATCATCTGTTTCTACTTTCCTTAAGACTTTTTCAAGCTTTCCTTTGCATTTAAAAATTGACTTCACCACACTGGTTATTTCATTAGAGACGAGTACAAAGTATAGCGAGAATATAACAATGTGAACGGAATGATAAAAAAGGAGAGCTTACTTTTACAAATTACTTGAATTGATAAATTTATTATCCAAACTCTACAAAATAGCACTCTTGCTTGGTTTTATTTCTTATTTCAATTCCAAAGAAATTCACCTAGGGTAAAACTTTTTTTTTAATATAACACAAAACAGTATTCACTAGGCTAGAACTTTCAATGTTTTCTAATAAAATTATGTTTCATAAAAAGCGAATCGACATCAATCTTGTTTTTTTGTAACTTTTTTTTTTTGTTCGTATAAGAAACCATTTTAAAAGCTCGTGAATGATAAAGATTATAAATTAAAAACTAAAATTTAATCAAGTTACAAATGTAATTAATTATAATAAAGTACTTTTTTTTGTCCTACCGTAACATATTCAGCTTGAAACAAAAGTAAGCAAACGTTTTTAAAATTCAAATTAACCATGAAAATTGTAATTCTTCACAGTATAAAATGTTACTATTATTGTAAGAGTTTTGAGGTGCGTTGACACAATATAGCTATTAGTGCCTTAAGTAGAGTCTAAAACAGATTTATTTCCATACTCGAGAGCTTTTTTTTACGTAAAGCCCATGTATTTTAGAAAACATGGCCAATCAACTTCTAGTTAGAATTTTTTACGTAGATCCTATGTATTTTAGAAAACATAGCCAATCAACTTCTAGTTCGAATTTTTTACGTAGAGCCTATGTATTTTAGAAAACATAGCCAATCAACTTCTAGTTCGAATTTTTTACGTAGAGCCTATGTATTTTAGAAAACATGGCCAATCAACTTCTAGTTAGAATTTTGTACGTAAAGCCCATATATTTTAGAAAACATGGCTAATCATCTTCTAGTTAGCAGATTATAATTTATTTGGCTCAAACTTTTAAGTATGGATGATATCAAAATATTGTACAATGCATTTTAACTAGTTAAACGTTATAATGTAAAGCTAGAATAGTCTGGGTTTGATAAATTGTAGCCCGTGGGCCATTTACGACAGGATAAATTTTTGGGGATGCAGATACTTAAAGCGGTATTATTGTTTAATAAATTTGACTACAAGATAATTAAATAACAAATTAGATTTTTTACATCATTTCTAATAGAATTTATGTAATTATTGCAGCCTCCCAAACATTGTATTATAATATAGAGAGTCCTCGACATTTGGGATTTAATCTATTTAAATAACTCAATTTTAAATTATATTATCAACATGGCACCTTTAAGCTCCAACTTTTTTTTAGTGCACCTCAGAAAAATTGATTCACCTAACCCTGGGGTAGAGGCTAGCATGATTGACTGATTCTCAACATATAAGCGCAATTCGGACGTATCAAACTGAGATTAATTGCTATTGTCCCCTGACATGAGCTGAAACGCAACTTGCCGAGTAGTTAGGTACAGCGTATTGCTTTCAACACAACGTACCGGGGCGAAAGGAAACTTTGATAATTTTCCGTCGACCCCTTTTGTAATTTTTGTAAAGCAACTGGTCAAGTAGACCGGTGTGACAAATTACAATCAAGGGTATCCCGTGGCGTAAGCTTATAAATAAACTATAGGGCATTTTAAGAAAAGCAGATTGCACCATATCAGTGTTCTCTAACTCAAATTTGTCAAATGAGAAAATTCACAACCTCAGGGTGTATTATGGGAGTATTAATTATATAATTGAGAGAATATGTACCTACACTTGCGTAGATGAAAGGTGGGAAACCAATCATGTAAGACTACCTTACCAGGACTTGAGCTCCAACCTTCCCATCCCCTGCAAACCAGGTCAAATGAGTCTGGCCATTTATTCCGCGTGCCCACTCATACGTATATTTAATATATTTGCTATTTGGGGCAGTATATTTCAAAACATAAAATGCATTCTAACATTTTAAAACTTACATTTACCAATATGTTTATGTGGGCTAGCAAAATATTTGAACCCGTGTTCATTAATAAATTTGAATAAAACTGCACACAATTAAGTATTTAAAAATGCCAGGTCTCCACCGTGGCTCGGATTCCACGTTAAACTGTAGGTCCTCCATTTCATCTCACAATTACTATACCATTACACATTAGCGTAAGTGCGTATATCCCGAACGGGTAGTAAGACGCGGTGCTAATAATAATAAAGTATTTAAAGTGATGATAAATTATGGTAGCTCTTAAAATAGTTATAATTGTTTTTAGTCATTCAAAATTATTTCTATACACATTAAAATGGTAGATTACTTATCCACTATCCATTATCAATAACTTGATCCCACTTATGGCTGGATACACTGAGAACTATGAATATATTAAGGTGTGGATATGGAGGGGGAGAGAAAGTGTCAGTTTTATAGCAAACCTAATGTTTTTAATTAATAAATAAAATATTGCTACATTAGCAACCATTAGTTCAATATTCTTCACATGTTGATATCAACAGTTGTTGAATGTCTGTCATGAGCATAGTCACACTATCTAAAAAACTTTTTTTTTAATGAAGGGAATATGTATTCATAAAATTCTAGGACACCCTTGACAGATATTCAACAATTCTTGATATCACCATGTGAAGAAAATTAAACTCTACATTTCCAATGGAGTGATATATGGTTTATTTTTACCAAAATAATATTTTGATATAATAATTGTGTTCTCTACATCCTAAACTAAAAAAGCAATAATGTTCCAATAAGAATATTGTAGGCTGAAAAGGGGGATTTATGTTTATTAAAAGCTTTCAATCAATGTTACCATACCCACCTTTTTCCCTAAAAAAAATTACACCTCACTAGCAAAGCAAGGACTGAAACACTTAGTAAAACAGTAAAGCGATCATTTAATTATTGTTTGATACAACAAAGATCAAATTTCACCTGGAAAAAGCTTTTTCATCTTTAAAATTATTGACCTGGGTATTATTATAGATATTGGTGCTTAAAACTTGAAAAAGGTGGGTCCTACAATCAAGGCCGTAGGCAGCCAATGATTTCAGGAGGGAGGGGGGTTGGCGGGAATATCTCCCAATTGCCGTAGTCTAGAAAAAATTATAAATTTTAAATATCTCTAGAAGCTCTGTAAAGTGTTTTTTATGGTGACAAAACCTCCTAACTACCGAAGACTAGGGGGAAAAAAAGTATAACTAAACAACTCTTAGAAGATATTTGAAGTTTTTTTATGGCGATATATCCCCCTAACTGCCGAATTATAGAAAAATTAATAAATATATATATTTATACAACTATAGAAGCTAACTGAAGTGTTTTTATGGCAACATAGCCCCCTAACTGCCGAAGACTCTAAAAATATTAATATTTAAACAACTCTAGACGCTCTCTGAAGTGCTTTTTATGGCATCATAACACCATAACTGCCGAGTTCTAGAAAAAATTAATAAAAATATATATATTCAAACAACTCTTGAAATCATCTGAAGTGCTTTGTATGGCAACATAACCCCCTAACTGCCGAAGGCTCTGAAAAATATTAATATTTAAACAACTCTAGAAGCTGTCTGAAGTTTTTTTTATGACAACATAACACCATAACTGCAGAATTCTAGAAAAAATTAATAAATATATGTATATATATATATATATATTTAAACAACTCTAGAAGCTATTTGAAGTGCTTTTTATGGTAATATCCCCCTAATTTGTACTTGTACCTTAATTTTGATATTGTTTGAACCAGAAATAAAGCCATATATAATTTGTTCATAAAATTTCGGGGGGGGAGGGGGTCAACCACCAAAACCCTCCCTGACTACGGTCTTGCCTACAATTCTGTCTACCTGTACCTGTATCTACAGATGAAACTATTTGATGAATTGCGTTAAAACCTGATATTTAGATGTTATGTTGGCATACCTCCAGGATAAATAATCTCTTAAACGTGTCTCTAAAAGTAAAGTGTAGCTTACTGACGCTTAATTTTTGAAAACCATAGTGGGTTGTTTTGGGTTTTTTTCATAAATTGAAAGGATTGACCTTTACTGGTTACATTTATATATATATAAATAATTATGATTAAACAATAAATAGATTTATTACAGTAAAACAGAAATAACAAAATTGAGGTTTTACATTGATATTACAGGTTATACTTTGAAGTTTGATACAGATAATCAGATTTTGAGAATTTGAATATTCTGCTGTAGCTACTAGGGCTGTGTAGGAGCCGGGCTACTGGATGAATTGTTCTGACGAAGAAAAATAGTAGTTAATAACAAAATATAGAACAAGCTATAATTACATATATAACTATAAATCAGTTAAGCCAATCTGGGTTGTAAATTAAACTTTTTAAAACATTTAGTATAATGATAAACAATAGAAAAGTTCCTTGATTATAGTGGTTGATGGCTAATAAGCAGGTGTCAACAGAATAGTACTATGGCTGGTCTCTTTCCCTTACGGTACTTCCAACGCATTCTATAGTACACAAAAACCAAGTTGCAAATAAACTAAGAGTAACACTAAAACAATAGGAGCCCAAAAACCTGGCAAAGAAAAAGGGTATTATTTGCGCAAACCCCACTATGACTCTATAGCAGCTCCCCGGTTTGCTCACCGAAGCTAATACCGTACGAGAATCGTGACTGCTTAACCAACACAAAATAAAGAATTCCAACTATTCAATTGAGGTATGTAATCCAATACAGACAACTTGGTTGTAGCCATACAAAAATTAAACAGGTGTACATGACGTTTACGGCGTCATGCGAAACATTGAGTCAAATTAGACTAATGGAACTTGTGGAAGTTTAGCAAGTCTGTATTCCAAGCCCAAGGCTCGTAACGTAAACACCGTATGGTAAATATACAGATCAACATAGTCTCTAGGACTGATGTAACATACATGAAACTAGCCATTATTAGACTTGTCCCTCATTCTGGAGGACACAAAATTTAAACAACAAAATAAACCTTTAAGTTAGGAAGTCAACAAGACTTGCCGTTGATCCATTGTCAATTCGTCAAACTATCATCACAAATGAAAATCGTCTTCGACAATATACAGAAAAACTAATAGGGTGCAAACAGACATTGCCTGTCCTTTACTACAAAATTTAGATTCTGAGTCATAATGACACGTTGATTATTTTGAAATACTTAATTAATTGAAGTCCGTGGCCCTATCCATGGCTGCGGTGGATCCGACGTCTCCAGTTTGACGGGGTTTTTTTTTATCTAAAGTCCGTCATCCTGTCCATAGCGGCGGTGTATCAGACGGCCCAAGCTTCATGGTCGTCGTGTTCTTTGATGCGGCGCAGAAGGTCTTCCTTCAATGCTGGGTTGCAGTAAATAGGCTGTAATGGGAACCTGGCTGGGGGTCTTTATATAGTGCTAAATCTTATACGAATGGAGCAAAGCAGAGAAGGTGATAAACACAGGAACATAGAAAAGATAAATACGGACGAAGGTGGGCAGAAAGAGGAAATAACAATAGAAAGCCACTTGCGGGGAAAGGGAGTAACAAGCTTCCTTGGCTCACCACTAGAATCTCTTGACGTGGAGTGGGTCAGTAGTTCGAACTCGATATGCACTCCTTTCCTTAGTCAGGTGTTATAATGTAAGCACGTGTGGCTGCCATCTTTGAATAATTTTCTTCTGCCATGTGGTAATTCAATCGAATAACCTCTCGACAGGGTGAGTGGATATGAAAGCAATTTCTATTTAAATATATCTGGTATGATTATATGATTATATTTTTTCTTGTGGACATCATGGCAAGCGTAAGTAAATTTATCCGACATCATCCAATGGCAAAAGGTCTGCGTTAACGTATTTTATTCATAAATATGATAATATTAATCCTCTTCTTTGATATCTACTACAGTATTTATCAAAAGACAATATTTTTGAGCAACCACGTGTTTTAATGTAGGGAGATACGTAATTTTATTAGACTACATTTAGTTTGAGAAAATAAACTTCGAGGTAGATTCAATTAAATATGTTAATATAGTTTCTTTCTTGCATAAATTATAAAATTATTGATTTTTACTTGTAGCTGTACAATCTGTCTGATTGACATGCTACAAAATGGCACTAACAATTTTATTATTGAAGAAAGGTGTTATTTATTTATAGTTTGTTGTTTTACAATGAATGAGCTACAACAAACAGTAAATGTAAACTGTCGAAATGAATAGTCTAAGACAAAGTGTGTTTATGCAGAAGTTATTCAAGAAAAGCAGATATTGAGAAATTGGTTGAATATTTTAAAAATTGAAAGTAAAATAGTTGTAAGATTAAGTTTTAAAATCAAATTTTACTGAATATAAAAAGTTGTTATAATTGTTTACCATGATAATAATTTTTATGATCTGTGTTACAATTTTGCCTTAGTTTTATTATCTGATTGTAACGTGATAGTATTTTACCTACCTATTTGTGCTTATTTTCTCAACTGTCATTTTATTTTTTAAACTTTGCTTTTCAAACATTCATAACCTTAAACGAGTTCTTGAATAAACTATCTATGAACATTTTCTGTCTTAAATGACAGAGCGTGCCACAATCTCTGTTTTAAATTGACCGTTTAGCAGTTCATCTGTACATATTTTAGTTCCACGATAACTGTTAAATGCGTTGACCAATTTTGACCAAATTTGCCAGGGATGTAATTTTAACCTTGGACCAAACTATGTATGTACAGTAAATAGTTCTTCAGTTTGGATATCCATTTCAATATGGCTGCTGCTCTAAAGGTTTTTCGTTTAATAGTTTAACTTAAGTAATTTGAATTTACAATGCTAAACAATTGATAAATGGTGACCTGGTGGTCTAGGGGTAAGGTGTCAGACTTCTATGCTGGCGGCCGGGGTTCAATCCTCGGTCCCGGCACAGATTTATCTGATTACCAAACCCTTCCTTCACCTCTGACAAGACATCTGGTGAATGTGGGGAATGCCAGGCCTCCACCGTGGTTCGGATTCCACGTTAAACTGTAGGTCCTCCATTTCATCTCACAATCACCCTACCATTGCACATTAGCGTAAGTGCGTATAACCCGAACGGGTAGTAAGACGCGGTGCTAATAATAATAATAATAATAATAATAATAATAATAACAATTGATAAAATACCTGGGGCGTATTTATTTTTAACTTTGATAATTTTATATTGTGAGACTGACGTATTAAATCACTGGTATTCCTTATTATCATAATGTACTATTGAATAATGTGCTAATTTATTTTCTATCTAACTTGATCACCAAGAAAAAATATCAACTCCAAACCCAAGGAAGAATTTTAGGCTACATTTCAACTTTGAATCCAAAAGAAATGTTAAGAGTGTTAACGTTAAGAATACGCTATAGAATACATTCTTACCATAATATACTTATTTTTTAATGGATATAGTGAGTCTTACTGTTCACAAAACTACGAGTAGATAATATAAGAAAGTTTGCACGATTGTGTCGTATCATTTATTTTCAAAGGTCAGTTGAAATAACATTTTTTTTAAAGAAGGCAAAAAGTAGAAATTGTTAAATTTGACCGATGACATCAGGAGGTATAATCAGACCTTTATGATTTATACATCATGTGACCTACTCCCCTTTCTTTCTATCACTCTCTTTTCCTTATTTTCTCGGATAGCCCTTCCCCCCTTCTATTTTCCTCTTTTACATCACCCCCTTTCTGCCTAACATCACGCCAATACGTGTTGCTTTCACACCCTGACTGGACCACAATGTTCCACGGGGATAGCAACTATTTCGGTTCATTTACTTTCATTTTATGACTTTTTTCTTCTTCTTTCGCTTTCTCTAGTATGCGTTCTTTTGCCACGTCACGTGACAGTAAAGCTCGACCCTGATTGGATGGGTGCGAGACTTGGTCGTGACACGATTTACAACACCACCATGATCATAATGGTTTTCCGCACCCATGTCCACATGGTCTAAGGCGTCCAAATTTGTAAGATATTTGCTTTGTTGGTGACGGAGTAGTCAAGTTTCAAATCTTGGCTAGATACATAGAGGCGTAGGGTGGTTAACATATGTGATGTATCATTTTGATTTTTCTCATATTCTTTCCACGTTAATGTGGATGCATTTCTTCAAAAGGTGGATTGAATGTGCCAATAAATTAAAATGACTTTTGCGATGGTTGGAAATTAAAGAGAATCTTTCCTATTGGTGAGGTCATTGTCGATAAATATCACGACGGGGCTTTAAATTTGTCCAAACAGGCCCCTTGAGTGCCCTATAACCCACTCGCTACTGTTAAGAGTGATTCAACACACCTTTTAAGGACCTTGGTTATAGTCCAGTGGGGATATATCTAGAGACATTAAATATTCGTGGATGGATTCGTTCTTGCTCTTAAAATAAGGTGACGGGGGTGTATGGAACATGATCTAAGGTCAGTGTTTTTGTAGTTTTAATATAAACATATTTTGGTCAAAATAAATCAAATAATCCTCCAATAGAAACAAAGTTTAATTTTCTTCCCATGGTGATATCAACAGTAATTTAATATCTGTTAAGGGTGTTCTGGAATTTAATGACAATTTTTCCTCCTCATTTAAAAAGTTTATCTTCTTGTGATGGTATTATCATGGCAGATATTTGACAACTGTTGATATCACCATGTGAAGAAAATTAAACTCTGTGTTTTTACTGGAGTTATATTGGATTTTATTTGGTCAAACAAATGTTTTACTACAAAATCTATAAAAACACTTCCATATAGCTCCCATATCCTGCACTCCCACCTTAAGTGGTAGAATTATTCATTTTACGATAAGACTGGGTTTACTGCATTGAATATTCGTTCTTATGTTAGGTTAGTTTGTAAGTGGTGTACTGCTATAACTATGTTATAATAAATTACACTCTGTATTAATACTAATACGTAGACGTATGTTTAGTTATAACTATTGTTTAGCGAAAATACACTGTGACAGGAGTTTACATGTAAGTGAATCACAATGAACTATTATTATTATTATTAATAATTATCTTCTATTTTAATAAAAGCCAAATCTACGGTACGCAGAGATCTGAAATGTTTAACATAGGTGGACGGAGAGGGGTAAGAATGCACCACGAAGCAGAATTGTTAAATTTTTAATTAGCTTTTTAATTAAACTATTTTTAACAAATTTTTGAAGAAAATATTCTTAATCTGGTTTAGAACTACGTTTCAGAGATGACTTTTCAAAAGGGTCACGGGCAAGGTCGTGTGGGATTACAAGTATCAAATATGCATGACGAATATGTTAGTGTTTTTTGCAAAAAATAAATCAATTAATTAGGCCTATAGTATTAAGCAGAAACAAAAAATTAAGCACAGTAGGTTCTTGATAGTTAGAGGTAGGGGTACTTCCGGTGTAAGTATTTTTTTCATCGTATGAACCAATTTAAAGAGAATATAAAGGCAACACCGCTCTGAGGGATTTGATTAGCTCGTTACTTACTTCACCCAGTACATAGCAGTTATATCTTATTATTAAATAGCCACACATATATTTTTTTTAATAAATAAGTAGAGTAATGACGTTAATTGGACATTGGTGTAGAATGTAAAGGTTTTTATTTATTATTTAAAGTTCCAAATTGTGAACTGATTTTTATCAACATAATTTGTCTTCCACATAACTTTGTGTATGAAACGCTCTGCGTTGTGTACTGAGTGACGTCACACGCTCAGCCAATCAGATGTCTTTCTCCAGCTGCTACAATCAATAATTGTTATATTGTTATATTGGGAAGAACGCAGCTTGGTCACGTGTCTAAACAGCCATCAAATGTAAAAGAGAAAGCACTTGATATATGATTGTTTATAATAATACAGTACATACTGTATAGTAGGCCTACATAATTATGTTGATATTTACGAATTTTTGTGTGTATTATGTTTTTTTAAATACATATCACGTTCTTTTTACACTTAAAAATCAGTTGTTATTTTTGGGTTTTTTTTTCGTAAATCTTGTATAATTAGATTTTTTGATATTTTGAGTTGAGCACAGTCGCCCATTCCACTCGAACTATTACGTTACTAATTATATTCTAAATCTTAATTTATGTTTTATGAATTAATTGATATAGTCAGTTTCTAAGCCATGATGTATTAAATTCAGTAAAGTGATTTAAATTTACTTTTCTCTATTGATTTGGACCAAATTTTTTACTTGATCCCTCAAAGAAAGAAGATTTATGATTGTCAAAAAAAAAATTGAATTCGAGATTTTAATAAATGTCGACGTTTCATTACCCCTGAAACCGAAAAAAAAAATATATTTCTTTCAAATTAATTGAATCAAATGTATTCACACATATGGGCACGTGGATAAAGGCGTCAGTTTTGTCTCGTTGGATTTGCTTATGATGAGGAAGTCGGGATTCGAATTTCATCGGGATGTACTGGAATGTTTTAATTTTGTTTTTCTTATTCCTTCCATGAAAATTCGGGTACATTTTCTTAGTAAAAGTATGAGTCCTGGAATGTATTATTGGATAAATCTGGACTAGATATTGTGTATGTTTCAGAGATAAGCTAGTTAGTAAGTTGTGTGTTTATATAATCAATCAGTTTAAAAAGTGCAGGCTAAATGCCTCAAATTAATAAGTGTTTAATTAATATATTAATTTTTAGCTTAGAATGAAAACCCTTATCTGACAGCGTGAAAGAGTACTGGATCTACTTTTAGGTATTCATACGTCAAGCCATGTGATATGCAGCTATTACTTTTTATATATAAATATATTTATCATCGCGTCTCACTTACAGTTCGGGTTATACACTTTTGTAATAATTACGCTAATGGTTTAAGGATTTGTAAGGGTAAATTTAGAGGAAGTGTACCCTCATTTACGTGGTAGGATAGTGGAAAATCATTTTTAAAAGTCACCCTCTTCTAGATCCGACCGCAAATTCGAACCTCGTTATTTACGTCATCGGCAGATTAATCAACTGCGAGAGTAGCGCGTTAGACCATACGTCCACTGAAGTTGGTTTGATATATATTATCAATGCCTGTGAAATAACACTAATATAGTATAAATGTTTTCAATGTTGGCCGTAACGAACTGTAATTGTATTTTATAAAAGGTTGTTCCTACCAAAGTCCCGTTGATTTCCGTATACTGCTTACTTCTTTGATAAATTGTTTACACTGCGCGCTATCTGTGAAACAGAAGATGAACTAACTGGAGTCCATGTGCCAGACGCAGGCAGGCGCATGGCAATCAGAAATCCACATTTCCCTCGAATCTACTTATGGCTCGGAAAATGCCATTTTATTTTCCTTTATGACTGAATATTCCCAAAGAAAATTATAATTATTTTTTTTGTATATATTCAAACGTGGAACTTAATTAAAGAACTATCAAATTGCACGGTTCACAAAAACTCTTTTTTTTTGTTTTTAACGGGAGTAAAAACTTTTCCTTTTTTTTTCTAATCTCCTTTGGTTCCACTTTGATAGGAATAGAGGGGAAGAGGGTCGGATAAGGAAAAAAAATGTAATTTGTCAACTTACTTCCAGTTAAATTCAAATTCTTTGATGTGGAAAATACAGAGTAGGGATAAGAAGAGCGAGGAGGTAAAGAAAATGGAGGGGTTGGTGAAAAAAAAGAAGTGAAACCGTTTTTAATCGTTTGAGCAAATAAATTAACCGACTCTTCATTCTCTATCTTTATTCTCAATCATAAGACCGATAATTGGGTGTCCAGGCAAGATTGACAAAGACAAGTAGTGACTGTATTGATATTAATTAGTTTTTTTTTAATAAAGTGAGTAGAGAGCCTGAAGTTTAAATGGATCTAAATGACTTTTAAAGATTTTATTACAGTTTTTTTTTATCTGCACACAATGAAGCATGAATTAATTTTAAACTATATATGATCTACCTTAAATAAATATGTGAGCTGCTAATAAACTTGAATTAATGCTAATATTTTTGCAGTGTTTATAGCAAAAATCTATTTTGAACAAATATAAAATACTACTCCAGAATATTTGTCACTGGTATCCTGAAATTTAGTGAAAACTTCTCTTAATTTAAAAAATTGTATCATTAAATTCCATTATGATAGATTGTATAACCAAACTATTATAGTTGTTAAGCACGGTTGTATTCTCTAAATATGATTTTACTTAAATTTAAAGGTGGCACTTGGACATGGGAGTAGAACCCGGAATATTTGGCTTGGTATGCCAATATTTATACCACTTAGCTATCCAGAAGTAGTCGTCCCATGCTGAAGGTCATTCTTAACTCATTCCTTAGGCAAAGCCTGTGATAGACGTGAGGAAATCGTCAGCTACATATATGTTATAAAATTAATCAAGATCGTGAGCCATCAAATAAAGAATATAATATTTTTAATGGTGGCTAGTACCATATTTAACAAGTAATTATATCTTGTCTATTTAATCCAACACTTTTATTCATGAAGTTAAGATTATTTAAATTATCTATTAGATTTGGTTATTTTTGTCATATTTGGTGTATCTGTTTAAACATTCGTAAAACAGAAGTATTTTGGATGAATTCAAATTGTAAATTTACAAACTAAGCCATTTATTCAGAGTTTCCTAAGCTATGAATTGAATTAGTTAAATTGGAAAATTTAAAATATTGTCTTCTTCTTTCGTCCAATTAAAACAAATTCCTGTTTGGAAAACACGACATTTTAATTCAACTATCACTGCAAACTGTTCTTCTTAATACGTAGGTAATATAAACTATCTTTTAAGTTCTTAAACAAAGATTTGTTTTTAACTTGAAAACTTTCAACATCTCTTTCAAACTTGAAAAGTAAAGTTTTCTTTTAAGCTCACTATCCGCTTTTGTGGCCGCATGGTCTAAGGAGCTACTTACTCTTACAATAGATTAAACTGCCGATTACGGGGAAATCTAGGTTCGAATCTTGGTCTGGTGTACTGGGGTGGTTTTCCAAAATGATTTTACTTTCTCCCTCCACACAAACGCGGGTACAGATCCTCTAAAAACATCCTTGTCACTAAAACCATTAGCGTATACCCGAATGTGTAGTAAGACGAGGAGCTAAAAGTAAAATAGCTTTTTTGTATGCATTTTACAAGAATTTGTCGTAGTTAATAATTATAATATTTAGCACCGCGTCTTACTACCCGTTCGGGTTATACGCTTTAAGTACTAATTACTCTAATAGATTAGGAGTTGGGAAGGTTGAATTTTACTAAGTGAACCCGCATTTGCGTGGAGGGAGAATAGAAAACCATTTAGGAAAAACCAACCCCAGCTCACCCGACCGAGATTCGAACCTCAATCTCCCCGTCCTCAGCAGTTGAGCTCAACACGACAAGAGCGTTAGCCAACTACGCCACCGAGGCGGGTTTGTCGTAGTTTAATCAAATGTTTAAAATAAATGTTAAAAAATAAAAAAGACCTCCAATAAATTCAATAATGTACGCCTTCAATCATACATTATATAAGAAAAAATCTCATTTTTATGCGCCCGTCCAGGATCGATGTAAGTCTAAATTATGTTCGTTTTATTTCCACGGTATATCACTGTGTTTTATAAAGCTGCGAGCTGTTTTCCATATCCGTAACAATCACCATAAAAAAAGCTTTCTTACGATATAAAAATTGTTTTTTTCTAGAGGGGTCCCCCCCTCCCTCCCTGAGGTTTTAAAAGTAACAGCCCTCCTTCGAGGTCGTAAATAGCAGTAACTGTGGTTGAGAACTTTACGCCCAATGACGTCACTGCTTCTTGCGTACGCACGGTCACACTCGACCAATATTTACCTCACTCTTAATGGTCCTCCCTGAGGTAGTTCTTAGATACGTCATCTTTTAATATCATAGTCCTTGTTCAAACACTAGGCTGCTGGCCGGGTTGTTTATTACCTCAGGTCTACCAACAAACTTGCTTAAGATGCATCTTATCATTTGGATCAAAGGGAAAGAATGTTTTATTTTTCCACTTCTGCCATCTTAAATTTTGTTCTGTCGAATTAGTTATTTTAGATTGTTGCGATGTGTATAGAATTTTTTTTCATCGTGTATATTATTATTATTATTATTAGCACCGCGTCTTACTACCCGTTCGGGTTGTACGCACTTACGCTTATGTGTAATGGTAGGGTGATTGTGAGATGAAATGGAGGACCTACAGTTTAACGTGGGATCCGAACCACGGTGGAGGCCTGGCATTCCACACATTCACAAGTTGTGATTAATACACGTCTTGTCAGAGGTGAAGGAAGGGTTTGGCAATCAGATAAATCTGTGCCGGGACCGAGGATTGAACCCCAGACCTCCAGCACATTAAGTCCAACATCTTAGGGTTCGGCCAGACTGACAAGCGTGCGAGCGAGCGAGCGCGCAAGCGACTGGGTGGCCACACTGGCGAGCGAGCGAGCGCGTAATTAGCAGACCCTAGTTCATTAGAGAATATGTCTCTGTCAAAGACACTTGGCACATCTCTGCTCCTCTAAAATTCTTACAACAAATATTTTTAATGTACTGAAGTGTTTTAAAATCAGATTAGCCGCACCAGTGGTGGAATGGTGCGTTGCACTCCATAGCTTTTGACTGGGAGGTAAAGGTTCGAAGGCTCAATGAAATGAAGGTGATTCTTAAAACTTATTTATTTAATATTTAGCGCCGCGTCTTACTACCCGTTCGGGTTATACGCTTTAATTACTAATTACTCTAATGGATTAGGAATTGGGAAGGTTGAATGAGAGGAAGTGAACCCGCACTTGCGTGGAAGGAGAATGGAAAACCATTTAGGAAAAACCACCCCCAGTTCACCCGACTGAGATTCTAACCTCGATCTCCCCATCCTCAGCAGTAGAGCTCAACACGACAAGCGCGTTAGCCAAATACGCCACCGAGGCGGGTACTTATTTATTGTTGTGGTTTTTTCATACTCTCCAAACTAATGGTGATTATTATTTGTAAAGGCCTAATTTGGCTATAATATTGAAGTATTTTAACATATCGGGCTTATATATATTTATGGTCTTACCAATTAAATTAGGCCATTAATTGTAAATGCGTTAAAGCTATCACTGATAGAAAAAAGTCAAATATCATGTCAAAATGAGAAGTTTTCCAGCACTCAATGAACCAACATACAATGATATTGCCTAGCGCCTGTAAACTAGACTGTCCCGGGTCGAGCGCGCGCGCTTGAAAAATAGAAACAGTTCTATCTTTCAAGCGCGCGCGCTCAGTCGCTCGCTCCAGTGTGGCCACCTCCCATTACAACCAATGTGTTCTATTTTATATTTTAGTCGCTCGCCCGCGCGCTCAGTCTGGCCGCCCCCTCCTAGACTACCAGCTCACCTTCGTCCTGTATAAATTCAGTGATTTAAAATGACCGAAACTATTTTGATATTTTTATATTTATTCTTTTAGTTTGCACCACATCATATTATTCGTCAAGGCTCTCCGTATTTAATTACTCTAATGGTATGAAGATAAGGAAGGTATAATTTAGAGTGAATGTAACCGAATTCACGTGGAGGGAGAGAGGAAATCAATTCAGGAAAAACTACCCTCGAAAATAAACCCATCTAGTATTTGAACCAAGACCACCCTTCCTCGGCAAACAGGACTAGAACTAGACAAACTTGACGTTTAGTCTGTTTTCCGACCGATGCAAGTAACAAAATGCAATCAATATTGATACTAAACGGAATGGTGTCAACAGATATAGATTATTGAAATAAGTTTGGTAATTATCTTTCTCCTCTTTATTATTGTCATAGTTTGGTTGTAGGTGAGGGGCAAACGGGAGTATAAGCTTAAACAAAATATAGAAGTGTTTCAAGAAAACGACACAAATCATTGTATTTTAAGCCGTGTGATCTAACAGCGATTGATACTTGACTCGATGATCGAAGCGTCCACCTAAATAATGGTTTTTTTTAAATAAAATGTTTTAAAAAACTAAGAAATCTGTTCTGAAGAATGTAACGTCTCTTAACCTAATAATCATGAGGTTACTTTTTATTGCAATCCTATTCCCTTCCTCTACGGCAGTTAAATCCCCGACTTGCTTAGAAAATATGACGTCTGCTTCATCCTTCCTGGACGCTATTCATAAAATATAATTTTAAAAGCACCCATTTTCACCGAGGAGACGGGGGGGTGGGATATATAGCGGTTAGGGCGGGGTTTTTTTCTTGTGCGAAGGGGAGAAAAAAAATGAGGGAAGAAGGAATTTATGGTAAAAATATACACGCACCTTCCAAAAAGATTAGCATATTTTATCTGGGAAGGTTTTTCATCGTTGCCTATTTTGTTGTGAAATTCTGACAGCGAGAAGATACTGTATAATAGCTGACAAGGAAATAAGACGGTTCCCGTATTTATCCGCGGTAATGTTGGACTATTTGAGCTCTCGCCGTGTCACGTGACTATAAATTACGTGTGACGTCACCGTTTCCCCTAGCTTTCTCCCAACGCGGTGGTGGTGGTGGGAGGAGGGGAAATGTTGATAAGAAAAGGTGAAGAAAATATTTTTATTCGACTTTTTTTTCATGGGAGGCTCGGAAGGTTAAGGACATGTAGTAAGACACCGATTTACGAAAATGTGTGCTCTACAAGATAACATCATCATATAAATAAATAAATAAAATATTTAGGGGGTTTTTACAATCCAATATTGGTGACCTGGGGGTCTAGGGGTAAGGTGTCGGACTTATGTGCTGGGGTCCGGGGTTTATTCCTCGGTCCCGGCACAGATTTATCTGATTACCCAACCCTTCCTTCACCTCTGACAAGACATCTTGTGAATGTGGGGAATGCCAGGCCTCCACCGTGGTTCAGATTCCACGTTAAACTGTAGGTCCTCCATTTCATCTCACAATCACCCTACCATTACACATTAGCGTAAGTGCGTATGACCCGAACGGGTATTAAGACGCGGTGCTAATAATAATACAATCCAATATTAATAGGGAGGTTAATTAGTGTGTATCACAAACTGATAAGATATGGTTATTCATGGGATCAGCCCTTATAGCTAACTAAATCAAATTCAACAAATTTTGAAATATGAACCCAGTTACAAAAAACAAAACAGGATGGCTCACTGGTGGAGCATTGACACGTTAAGCGAAAGATCACGGGTTCAATTTCGGTTTAAATACTGTCCATTTTTTAATTAATTGCATTTAATAGAAAGAGCCTTTCAGAAAATGCAATCATATTTTCCTTGTTGTAAACATTAATGTTATAATAAATAATAATTATAATTATAATGAATAATAATATTTGGGTAGACAAATTTTCGTGGAAGAAGGCTTGTAAACCATTAAGTAAAAACTACCCTCAGTTCACCTGACCGAGATTCGAACCTCGATCTCCCCGTCCTCAGCAGTCAAGCTCAACATTAAACTAGCGCGTTAGCTAACTACCCCACCCAGGTGAGTAACACCTTTATTAGATTATACTTTTCACATATTACTGTCGGAATAAAGAACTAGTTTATCTATATTTAATACATTTATAAAAACAAAAGATTCTGCTTCAAAACTATCAAAAATATAAAGTTACAAATTGTGGTAGGAAAAACAACTGTTATACTTATTTCTTCGAAACGTAAGCTCCGCCATCCTTATAAATTATTCTTTTTAAAGGCTTAATTTCTACAATAAACTAAGTGTACAGAAAAAAAAAATGTTGTGTTCATAAACTTGGAATATATTATACATCTGTCAAAAATAATGAAATTTAAAAGTAATTAAGGAAGTTGTCGGCCCAGATGATGATGAAGGAGAAGGGAAACTGTCGCCTTAATTGCGTTATGTCGGTCTTAATGGAAGGGAATTTGCATCCCGCTTTCCGAGAAAGAAAAGCTGGTCCTATGGTAAGAATAAGAGTTTCTTGGTGATAAAAAAAAAATATGGTTCGCTAGTGTCCGTGGAGGTTTATAGCAACGCTACTGGCGGTCGTGCTCTGTATTTTAAAAAAAATGTCAGCACAGTGCAGGTATATAGATGCTGCATGTGACAGCGTTGAGGCCTGTATTTTAAACACGGAGAAAATAATAATTACTTTGGAACTTTATAGAAGAACGTTTCAAATATAGAACACGGTCCTTAAATAGTGGGGAAATCTTCTTTATGCATGCAATGATATAATATTTATAGTAAAATTGTCAAATCTATGTATATTTGTGTAACACTTGTTTGTTGTTTAATGTTATTTATTTGAATAATATGATTCATTATGTCTTTAGGGTTTATATAAATATACCCGCAAAAAAAAAGTAGATTATATTATGTTTGTACCCATTTAGTGCTTAACATTAAAAGAATTATTAAAGTCGGTTTATGGAGGTCATATATAATATTTATATATTCAGTGTCTAGTTATTGTCTATTGTATTTTAAAATATGATTGTTGATTGACATTGTAGTACGAGCAGTTACAAAAGTTACTAAAACTACTATCATGTATGGGGAATTCCAGGCCTCCACCGTGGTTCGGATCCCACGTTAAACTGTAGGTCCTCCATTTCATCTCACAATCACCCTACCATTACACATTAGCGTAAGTGCATATAACCCGAACGGGTAGTAAGACGCGGTGCTAATAATAATAATAATAATATCATATAGCCATACGTCAAGCTATGTTATTTGTAACTGTCACTTTTGATAGGTAGTATCAATACATATAAAATGATGCTAATAACATAGTAAAATGTTATAAATTTTGACCGCAAAATAGTTTGTATTTTATAAACTTTCCTATCCACCACGATATTTCTGTATATTTCATTTATTTTTACTTTAATCTTTAAAATAATTGTCATGTTTGGAAAATTTGAGTATGTTTGGTGACAAAATTATAACGCGTTTGATATTTTTTAAATGAACGTAGGCATACATATGACTTTTTTTTTTAATTATCTACGTGAGAAATTTGTATCTAAATTTATTTGATTCAATACATAGGGGGCGTTCAAGTATTAAGTAAGTACCTTAGGGGGAAGGGGGTTCAAGCTTTGCTTATTTTTTCTTACAAGGTACAAGGGGAAAAGGGGGGTGGGTAAAAATAGCCAAAAATATGCTTACGTAATACTTGAACGCCCTTATATGTAAAAGCTAGATGAACTCTTTACTATTATTATTATTATTATTATTATTATTATTATTATTATTATTGCCCGTTAGGGTTATACGCACTTACGCTAATGTGTAATGGTAGGGTGATTGTGAGATGAAATGGAGGACCGTCAGTTTAACGTGGAATCCGAGCCACGGTGGAGGCCTGGCATTCCCCACATTCACAAGATGTCTTGTCAGAGGTGAAGGAAGGGTTTGGTAATCAGATAAATCTGTGCCGGGACCGAGGATTGAACCCCGGCCGCCAGCACAGATGTCTGACACCTTACCCCTAGACCGCCAGGTCACCGATGAAATCTTAATAAACATTATATGTATTTATTGGTATATAACTAATGTGGGGAATGCCAAGCCTCCCCCGTGGTTCGGATTCCACGTTAAACTGTAGGTCCTCCATTTCATCTCACAATCACCCTACCATTAAACATTAGCGTAAGTGCGTATAATCCGAACAAGTAGTAAGACGCGGTGCTAATAATAATAATGGTATATAACTTATTGTATCTATTTAAGGTTTTTAACGTACAGTACACATTCTGAATCTGTTTATATCAGCACAGGACATATAAACTAGCTTAGATCTAGAACAAAAGCAGCAACACTCACGCCCAATCCTTGACACTGTGAAAGGTTAAGTCCCAATGTCACCAAATTGATTTTCCGGTCATGACATGATCTAAACTGAGACATTTAACTCAGTTGACAGACACACTATCGACTGAGTCAAGGTTTCTAACTATAGTTTTAAAAAATGATTTGGCTTTGTAGTGTTGTGTCAATAGTTTAACTAAGTCACTATTGATATAAATATTTCAATTATTTAAATGAATCGTTAATTTTAATTTACTATCAAATATAATTTTATTTTACACTGAACTTATTAGGTTCATAAATTTTGGTAGAGGCGAGGGGGTAGTTTGACTACACTTTCTTAACATATGGATTATATAATTGCAGGGCCTAAAAACTATCTTAACACTAGAACAGATAAAATATTAATTTATTATGTCAACAGTTAGCCAAAAATCGAGATACCTTTGGCGCAAAGGATGTATAAGGACTCCCAAAATGTAGGAAATTCACTAAAAATGTAGAACGTTAAAAAATAAAATTTCAAAATGTACTTCTATGACTTCACTTAATATGTTTTATTGATAACAAATTTACATACACTGTTGTACCCTTAACCCGCCTCGGTAGCGTAGTTGACTAACGCGCTAGTCGTGTAGAGCTCGACTCCTGAGGACGGGGAGATCGAGGTTCGAATCTCGGTCGAGTGAACTGGGGGTGGTTTTTCCTAAATGGTTTTCCACTCTCCCTCAACGTAAATTTGGTTTCACTTATTTTAAATTCAATTTTCCCAATTCCTAACTCTTTAACGTAATTAGTACTTATGCATATAACTTAAATGGGTAGTAAGACGTGGTGATAAGTATTATTACTATTATATCTTTCAAATAAACTTATGAACTAGGACGTCATACACGTAGTCAATAGAAATCACAGATTCCGTCAGTTGAACACCACGTGTCAATTTGGCCGACGAAAACGCGCCAAGGCTGTAAGCGATAAATGAAATGCCATTTTGCGGCGGACTTTATGGCTCGAGATTAATTTGAGAGTAAATAGCACCATAAATTTTAACTAATTAAATTACTTTGTCGGAATAGAAGAAATTTTGAAAATTCCTCCTTAACATCGGACAGTGTGTTGAAATGTAGGACACATCCGGGAAAATAAGGACGTCTGGTCACCATGTCAATAAAACATTTTAGTTCAAGCAAGGTTTGGATTATTTTCCCAATTACACACTTCTATGTAATTACGTTTAGGTCTTTCCTTAAAATTGTGTTTTCAAAGTCAAGGTCTCCACAATAATTGTATTTGAGATACCTTTTTGAGTTTTTTACACATACTTGAATCTCTCAAATAGCATAGGATTGAAAGGGTTCAAGAAATGGAGTACTCAAGTGTTCTATCTCTAATTTATTTACAGTAGGATCTGGTTAATTTGAAGTTGGTTAGTTCGAAAAATTGGCCAATTCGAACCTACAATAATTTCCTATGAAGTTCATATTTAAATCATTGCTTAAAAAAAATCATTTAATTCGAATTTTAGAAGCAAATATTTGGATAATTCAAAGGCTATACAGTGCATTGTTAATTTTTTCTAGTAAATATCTTTATTAAATCAATCAATATTCCAAAAATGTCCATTAAAGCTAGTTATTGAAGCATAGTAAAAGAGAAAGCACCAACTACAATGATGTAAAACGTGAGAAGATTCACTGAATCCCAACCAGAAGTGAAACGTGAAAGGCAATATTTTTAATGCAATCGCTGACCTTGAAGATTATGTTTGTTGCCTAAAGATAAGAAAATTACAACAAATCAGGATCACTAGCTTGTTTCGCCATAATGTTATTTAAGTGCCAAAAAAAATGTGTTAGCTCTGCAATTTGTGTATGTTAATTTTGCCAAGATTTATATTTTTTTGTTTTAAGTTTTCTTGGTTTTTTTTTTTCATGTATGTATTTAATGTGTGTTTATATGTAGTATACTTTGAGGTTGCTGTGTATCATCTGCTTAGATATTCATAAAAAATGTTTAATTCGAATTTTAGATATGTCAAATTTGTTTCATATATCCTTTGAACTACGAGTTAAAAAAAAATTGTACTGTAGTCCCTATATATATATATATATAATTCTAGTTAAAAATATTTATAAAAATACGTTCCTCACAGAGTTGATCCTCGTTAAACTTATCTGTGACCTTTCTTTTGTTCACGCGAGTAAAGCAGATGCGGTGGTGGTGAATGAATGAGAATCACGGGACAAGGGGAGAAAGAGTTAACGCAGAAGATGGATGTGTGGTATGATTTGTTGGGAGCGAGAGTCAAAGTGAGAGCTCTGTGAGTAATGAGAGACACTTTGTTCGGCGCTGAGGTCGCGTGCACTTGAAGCACAAACAGGTCAGGAGGAAATCTCTAGGATGGAAGTCAGTGCTTTATTGTATAAATGTAGATATTATTATTATTATTATTATTATTATTATTATTATTATTATGTGTTATGTATTACAACAGGTCCATTCCTTTTGTCAGTGAGCTTAGACCACCTCTGTCCTTTGCCTCCTCCTTTAGCTCCTAGAATGTTCTTCTTTCCTTCAAGGCATCTAGTATTTGAATCCTCCCTCTTACTAAGCTAATCTTTCCCTCAAGCCTTCCTTCTATGACGTCATACAGAAGATAGTTCTTCTTAAGGATGAATCAGATGATTAAATTCCACTTTTTTAACGATGCCTAATATAAATTTTACAAATGAATTCCGAATTTTTAATCGGAATGTTAGAAAACCTGGCAAACATAAGAAGCTTATTTATTTTTTAGCACTGGTTCTTACTACCCGTCCAGGTTATACGCATATATACTAATTACGCTAAAGTACTAGGGATGAGGAAGGTTGAATTTGTAGTAAGTGTGCCCATATTTGCGTAGAAGGGGAGTAGAAACCTCTTTTTGAATAACTTCTTTCAATACACCCGATCGGGATTCGAGCCCCAATTTTCCAGACTATTGCGAGAGCATGCGGCCACCAAAGTGGTTAGTTCTTAAGTTGTTGTATAAAATATAAATACTAACTTAGTGTTAAAAATGTTTGTTTATAATCAATTCATTATAACACTCATGCTGTCACCGCCTCTTGGTTCCACCTCGCGAACCTTCTTATCTTATCTATTATCTTGTCAGGATGGTTGTAATTGGGATTTTAGAGGGAGGTCGCTTGATCGAGGATTGTATAACTAATTGCTAGCGTATATAGTTTGTATTCATGATAAGTCGAGCGTACAAATGGCGTCTCGCCGACAAGTAATTAAATTTGGGGTCGTGATCGGATATCTAAGAAGGTGACAGATGGTCTGTATGGTCGGCAATCGTCACTACTCTCTTTCCTAGTGGTATCCCATCGGTCACTCACAAACTTGCACTAAAGCTAATCCCATGTCACACGCCAAACCACCTTCCACACACATGCCAACTGCCTAAAACCAACTGTCCATAACACTAACACATTCTGACAACTGTCTAAAACACACTGTCTCATACTACTGACTATAACCAATTTTCATAACCATTAACATAATCACTGTCAATACGCTTTGGTGGCTTCATGGTCTAACGCATGTTTTACTAGACTGCCGGAGATCAGGGTTCGATCCCAGTCGCGTGCATTGAAGGTGGGGTTTTTTTTTAATAAATAGTTTTCTACTGAACCTTTTTTTTTACTAAATAGTTTTCTACTGTACCTCCACGCAAATGTGGGTACATTAACTCTAAATTGAACCTTCCTAATCCCTAACAAAATAGTGTCATAATAGTAGGCTACATAAGCGTATAACCCGAACGGTTAGTAAAACGCGGTGCTAAAAAAAAAGTCTGACCCCTGTCATACTACTGTCACACCCACTGTCTTTATCAATACCATACCCACTGTCTTAACCAATATTGTAACCACTGTCATACTCACTGTCTAACCATTGTCATAACTCCTGTCATACCCACTGTCATATCCATAGTCTAGCCACTGTCTAACCACTGTCATAAGTAACTGTTCATAACCACTGTCACACTATGGTGTTCAAGGCACGTCATTGATGAGCTCGAACTTTCTTCAAATACTCTATTTGTCTAGAGCTCTGCTCTAGAGCGTTTAGAATCCAGTTTACACCATCTTGATCGTCACTCCCATTTCGGTCAAATCGGTCAAAGTGACCAATCCGTAGATGTATATGTCACACCACATTGACTCACACTCGTGGATTATCAGTTCACATGAAGGCACATATTTGACTTCAGCTGATTTATCATGCGCTGAGGCAACGTATTTATACAGCTGGATACTGTCAACCGACATTGATCTCAAATGTCCGGTCAGAAAGACCTTTACAGTAAATACAAATTAAGTTGAAATCAATGTAACTCCGTTGAGAGCATTACAATGCATTCAATTTAGTGGTAGATTAACACTCTGGGATCTACATTTAAAGTTTTTCTTATAATTATGATGGAATAAGCTAAGCCCCCGACAAGAAATATAAAATCTCTCAAACCAAATCAATTTTAAAAGAAACTTTTTTCAATCTTTAATCAGATATTTTCTCATTATTAGGGGTTCGAGGTATCCAATTATATGAAAGTTTTTTTTATATATATAATTTTGGTTTTAAATTTTTTAGATACTTGAAAATAGTTTAAACATGGTTTAAATATGTAAAGTCAATGTCCGTTGGATTTGTTTTAGTTTAAAAGGACGCCAGAAAAAATTTGGAAAACACATTTTTTCAAATAAGAAATTTAAGGCTAGAAACAATTAAATTTATTTGACTTGATTTTATTATTTATAAGAAAGGGTGTGCGAGTAATCAGAAATTCAAGTTTGGGTAGAGTTTTAGTAGCTGCTCAAACTCGACTTGTAGAGTTTTGTAAAACTCAAAAAAAAAATCTGAGTTTAGTTATTTTTATTCAATTTTAAGATATTATTTCATAGCATATAAATTCTCTCAATATTTCCTTTTATTTCATTTTAAAAAATTTGGATATTTTGAATTTTTTAAATATCCCTCGCACTTCAAATTAAAAATGTTATATTGTATATTTATATCATAATTCGAGGAGTGGGCACCAGGGGGATAGTTTTTAAATTGTGTGCTTGCATAAAATGTTGTTACTAAATTGCACATTAATACTATAAAAGGGATTCAAACCAATAATAGCATGACATGTTTGTCTGGGTAAATTCAGAAAACCCCGTTTTGGTTTTTTTTTCTTATTACCTCATCTGCTACCCGGTTTGGGTTATACGTTTAAGTATTAACTACGCTCATGGTTTTAGGGATTTGGAAAGTTGTAGTTATAGGAAATGTACCTGCATTTTGCATGAAGGAAGAGTGGAAAACCATTTTGGGAAAAAAAATTGGTACATCCGACTGAGATTCAAACCGTGATCTCTCCATCAACGTCTACTACGGGAGTAGCGCGTTAGACCATGCAGCCACCGAAGCGTACCAGAAATAAATTTGTTACCAATAAATTACATCCGGGAATTAAATCACTTTAACATGTGACATTTATTAACCATTCCAATCTGTTAGTTGGGATATAGTGATTATTTTTCCATCGTTCGTTGTTACTAAATTAAATATAAACAACCAAACTGATCACAAAAAAGTTTGGTTTATTTTAAAACAGTCGTTTTCTAATCAAAAGAAAAAGATTTTTTATGTCCGTAAGATAGTATGTTATTTTTCGGCCATTTCAGAATACAATATTACGTTGGATTGTATTTAGTTAACAGTTTGTATTTCAATTAAAAAATGTCTTCCTGTCTTACTTTAAAATAATTATTATTGTATGATTTGTTTAAAAATAAATATAAAATTTAGGAGAAGAAAGAACATAATTTTGTTTTAACTAAACAACAAATAAATGAACCAATATTATCAATATTTGATATTGTTTTTGTAGTCAGCCAATAAATACTTTGAAGCTAACTAAAATCAACGAATAATTCTATATACTTTTATAACTATATTTCAGGATTTCATATAAGTTTAAACTGAATATCTCTCATCTAAATTTATTATAGTTATCATGTTTTTGCTAACAGAATTACTAAAAATATAAATTTAATAGTCGGTTGACTCAGTCTTTCAAATACGTAATTACGTTGACAACTTTACTGTTGTTTTTTTAATTTCAATCACAACTCCTAAAGTTTCGAATATTAATTATTTATTTACAATTAAAATATATATTATATATAATCTACTTACCTTTGTTTCACTATATTAAATTTTCTTTCTTTATTTTGATTCATAAACTGCCAACACGCCATGCTTGTGTGTGTTTTTTTTTTGTAGGTGATTTTAACGCTATCTGCCTTAGAGAGTGGTTTATCTAGGAACTGTTATGATCTTGGTTTATTTTATGTTCTTGGACGCTTACAGCATCTGGCTGTCATTTAAAGAACTAATTGCCCCTACTGGAAGAGATTATTATTCTCTTTTGGATTTTGGTGCGAAATTTAAATTAATTTTTAAGATGATTTATGTTTATTTGTCAAATTATGATATTAAGCTATTTTTATAACAAAGAGATGAGATTTTTATGTATTTATAAATCTCGGCAACTAGTTTTCTACTAGGCCGAAAATTATTTTTAAATAGAAAGAACATGTTTGTGGATTGTTGACTCGGAAAAAAGGTGATAGGAAAGATAAGAAAGGACCCAATTTGGGCCGTCTTTTAATATAGAGTTTCATATAGTGAATTATCACTTTGGGCAACAAAACTGTGTCAAAAGTAAGGATTAGCCTTCAAGGAAGTATACACCTTTGTTTTCATGAAGATATTATAATATATAAGCCACTAAAAAGAAATAATAGAATCGCTACCAGAGATCATCAGTTTACATTATTGGGTGAGACGGAATTCATCATCCATCATCATCCTATTGCTAGGAGTTTAATTTACATTTTTGAATAACTCATTATTTTACCATGTTAAACAAATATTTAAAACCAGGTGTTATTTCATCCAAAAGAGTATTTATATACCATAATTAATTACTATTATTTTGTCATAACAATTCAAGTGAGAATCTTGCTTAGCAATACTTTTATTAGTTTTATAACATAGGAGGCATGCCTTATTAGGTAAGGTTAGTTTAAAGATTTTTTTCTCTTCAACAATAATTACAAACACGCTATAAATTTAATTGTGTAGATAGTTTTTTATTTATATTATTACCATATTAATGTACATTGCATTTTTGAACATTGTACAGATATTTTCAGTAGATTGGATATCCATGGCAAGAATAATAATCTGCTCCAGGATTCGCTTAGTTGTAAGTGTCCAACTTAAGTTAAAACTTTAGGGAAAGTCCAAGGGTCTTGAGAGAAGGAATTTTTTCGTCTTACCGCTAAACAGTTTTTGGGGATAAAGTTATTTAATATAAAACAAATCTGCCTACCCCACAAAATAAAAGGGAGTTGGTAGTTGGTGCCCAACAATACTATACCAATATATTTAAATTAAATTAAATTCTATTATTCATGCTTAATAATTTTAGAAAAATTATGTATTCATCTTTTTTTTAACACACTATTTGAATATTTGGGACAACAATTTGTTACCTTTGACAATATGTATACCAAAAAAATTATCTGCACTAATTATAGTGTGGCCAACTTTAGTCAATCTTGACCCACTTATTCAAAGAGATGTGTGTAAACAACTAGTTTTACCTCATAGCATCATGCGAATGCTGGTACAAATCCTCCTTTATCTTAATTATGACCTTTGACACCGTAGTTATTAACTGGTCAATTTAAGAAGTAATTATGATTATGAATGTTAAAGAGAAAATGCAGAGGTATTAGCTTGGATAGAGGATGAAAAAAACTCAATTATAAATCACACTTGATAAACGGTGACTATAGTACACCCTACACCCATCTGATATTCAAATATTGATATTCCTGTCGCCAACAATCGATTTCAATGCGAGCCTGGTTCCTTAAACTGTATGACCACCTATGCGGGTGAAATCCCTCTTTGCTATCTTCATACCTCCAGTTTTTATAATGAGTCGTTAGTAGTCGTTGTTTAAAAAAAATGTAGTAATAAAAAGGCACAAGAAGTAGACAAGTTAAAATCACTTTGTGTGACAAACTTTTACAGTCGATGTGGAAATAAAACTCCGGTAACAAACTTGCAAGAGGGAAAAAAGTAACAAAAAAAGGTCACAAAAAGTCTGTTTCAGTGCCAGCAATGCCTGTGTGTGTGTTTTTTTTATTAGTGTTCTTCTCACCTGTGCTTGAAAACTTTTTTTTTGTCTGGGCTGGTGTTTTGTTGTGTCTTTTTATACTCGCTATGGCAAACGTGCAGTGCTGTAATACCCTTATTTTGTAACAGTTATGAAGGAAAAAACTATATTTTTTTAAATTTGAGCTTATACATCAAAAACACATTTGTATGGAAAGATATTAGGTTCAGAACATGTTTTGAGACGTTGTAAATAAGAAGAGGAGTGGGGAGGTATATATTTTAGTGAAAGATGAGCTCGAAAAAAAATGTATTGTTCTTTCAAAATGCTAAATATTTAATCTTCTGTTTATGTATTAATTTAATGTGTAACATCTTTTCAATAAATTGCCCAATTTATTTAATGTGTTTATTCTCCATAAACTATCTATAAAGCTCATTTGAAATGGTTTGCACAGTAAATAGATATTATAAAAATCCCTGAAGTTCAGTTGATGTTTTTTAATTACATCAAATACAAAAATGTTGTTATCAGTGACTCATAAAATAAGGGTTGACACCGATCAGGGCAAATTTTAAGAAAATATGCCAGCATTCTACTGGAAAATTAGGGGGAAAACCTAACCCAAAGACATTTGTCTGGTAATTTGTATGGCCAACCCGGAAGGGAATAATCACATGGACTATATTCTTCTGATATAATCATAACTGTGTATATTTTTAAGCTCTTACATAAACATTTTGATGCAACAAATTTAGAGAAATACTCTTTAAATATTTATTTATTTTAATCCTAGAAAAGTCATCAACCATATTGCGAATAAGCTCAATACGTTATCCAAACCCCAACACTTCTCTTTTATCACGTAACATTATGTACCTTTTAACATTTATACACAAAATGTTGGTGTTGTATATGTGAACCAGGCAACCTGGATCTCGTAACACACGGATAAATAAACTCCCTACTTTTTTTTATCTTTTTTGATTATTTGAGATATTTAACGCGCACTTTCTGAACCGACTGATTATATAATCCCTAAATGAAATAGAAAAAAATCTAAATTACTTAAGTTACTAGATTATCCCATTATAAATAATTATCAAACAGTAAATATATCCAGATTTGATTGTGCTAAGTTGGAGTTGGTAACTTCTAGGGACTTTTTGTTGGTTCTTTTCTAGATAAATTTGCATCAGCTATTTAAAAAAATGTGTCCATTCGGTAAAGAAAATTAGTTCTTATAACATCATTTCGGGAAAATATCAACCTTCTTCTGTAGCCGCATAGTCTAAGGCGTCACTCTCGTGTTAGACTGGGTTCGGATCCCAGTCAGGTGGAGTGAGGGTATTGTTGTTGTTCTTTTTAATGGTGTTCCACTATCCCTCCACGTAAATGCAAGTACACTTCCTTTAAAATTAAACTTACTCATCCCTAACTCATTTGCGTAATTAGTCCATATGCGTACAACCTGAACAGGTAGTAAGATGCGGTGGTAAAAAGAAATCGGTTTTGAGTGAACTAATCAAATTTTCAAAACCAGCTCTAGCTATTATTATTATTATTATTATTATTATTATTATTATTATTATTATTATTATTAGCACCGCGTCTTAATACCCGTTCGGGTTATACGCACTTACGCTAATGTGTAATGGTAGGGTGATTGTGAGATGAAATGAAGGACCTACAGTTTAACGTGGAATCCGAACCACGGTGGAGACCTGGCATTCCTCACATTCACAAGATGTCTTGTCAGAGGTGAAGGAAGGGTTTGGTAATCAGATAAATCTTTGCCGGGACCGAGGATCGAGCCCCGGCCGCCAGCATAGAAGTCTGACACCTTACCCCTAGACCACCAGGTCACCCCTCTAGCTACAGTTTACTTATAATGAGAAGAGTCTTATCTGACAGCCTGTAAAAATTGGCCAAGTAAAGTAATTATGTATGTTCAACTGTGTTGAAGGCAATTCCAAAATAACGATACTAATATTATTAGTATCGTTATTTTGGGATTGCCTTCAATCCTAATATGCAAACGAATATAGCTAACATAAAAACGGGTTATTTCTCTTTAAGGGTATAGTGCTTTGAAACATTATTAACTATACTGTGGATGAATGAAGTGAATGGCACCCATCCCACTCTATTTGATTATTATTATTATTATTATTATTATTATTATTATTAGCACCGCGTCTTACTACCCGTTCGGGTTATACGCACTTACGCTAATGTGTAATGGTAGGGTGATTGTGAGATGAAATGAAGGACCTACAGTTTAACGTGGAATCCGAACCACGGTGGAGACCTGGCATTCCTCACATTCACAAGATGTCTTGTCAGAGGTGAAGGAAGGGTTTGGTAATCAGATAAATCTTTGCCGGGACCGAGGATCGAGCCCCGGACGCCAGCATAGAAGTCTGACATCTTACCCCTAGACCACCAGGTCACCCCTCTAGCTACAGTTTACTTATAATGAGAAGAGTCTTATCTGACAGCCTGTAAAAATTGGCCAAGTAAAGTAATTATGTATGTTCAACTGTGTTGAAGGCAATTCCAAAATAACGATACTAATATTATTAGTATCGTTATTTTGGGATTGCCTTCAATCCTAATATGCAAACGAATATAGCTAACATAAAAACGGGTTATTTCTCTTTAAGGGTATAGTGCTTTGAAACATTATTAACTATACTGTGGATGAATGAAGTGAATGGCACCCATCCCACTCTATTTGTGTATTATTATTATTATTATTATTATTATTATTATTATTATTATTATTTCTATTTTGTCTCTGTGCCTCACTACCATTTCGAGTTTTACACGCATATAAATTAATTTAGTTAATTTTTTAGTGATTTAAAAAAAATGAGCTTAGAGGGGGTATAACAACACACTTAGGTGACCTGGCGGTCTATGGGTAAGGTGTCAGACTTCTGTACTGGGGGTCCGAGGTTCAATCCTCAGTCCCGGCACAGATTTATCCGATTGCCAAACCCTTCCTTCACCTATGACAAAACGTGTATTAATCACAACTTGTGAATGTGTGGAATTCCAGGCCTCCACCGTGGTTCGGATCTTCACGTTAAGCTGTAGGTCCTCCATTTCATCTCAAAATCACCCTACCATTACACATTAGCGTAAGTGCGTACAACCCGAACGGATAGTAGGACGCGGTGATAATAATAATAACAACACATTTGCATGGAGGGAGCGTGGAAAACAATTTGACAAAAACTCACCCTTAAGTTGATACATCTGACCGGGATTCTGGCTCCGATCACCCCTATATCTGCGAGAGTGACGCCTTAGACCAATCATCCATCGAAGTGGATTATTTGTGAAGAGAGATAAAATCTTTTAGATGCAATTAAAATGTGTTGTCCAACGAAACATGCTCACTGAAACAATGTAACGGCGACAAAGAAATTAGAAATATATTAGAATAAAGCCTTCCAATTAGGAAACCATCACAATGGAGGCGAAATTAAATATCGACTTTGGATGTCGGCATTTCAGTTGGTCATTTCAAGTTACATTTAATATTTTAGAATTTTAGGGGGGATTAAAGATCGTCATAGTGTTCATTAGATTTAATCGAAAAAATTCACTTGGAACCAAAAAACTTGATAATATTAACTTATTGGCCATGACTCGTGATATTGCTACATTGCGTTGCATCTTTAAAAGCTTTAAAGTATCTACGTACATGTAAGAATCACGTAGGCTGCTAATCCCACGTACCAGTATCGACATGTCCGACACCTTAGCTTAGTAGGTAGCGTGTTGTAGCGTGTTTATCAACTAGGCTAAGGGTATTGGGTTCGATTCCTGCTATAGTCGAGAAATGTACATTGATGAAATGCGTTTAGCCTTACATAGTCATAAATTAACTGCCAGAGGTTGGGTGCTAAGTCTGTTCTAGATTTAAGTTAGTTTATAAGTCGTGTGCTGATACAATTAATCTGTTCAAAAAGTGCGCGCTAAATACTTCAAATAAATTAAAAACTAGTTACTACCTCTTTTTTTTTTGTGCTCCATCCGGAATTTCCGCGTTTAATTACACAGCTAAAGTAGAGAGGAGAAAAATAACAATAATATTTAGCACTACGTCTTACTACCCGTTTGGGTTATACGCTTTAAGTACTAATTACTCTAATGGATTAGGAATTGGGAAGGTTGAATTAGAGGAAGTGAACCCACATTTGCGTGGNCCCCCCCAGTTCACCCGACCGATATTCGAACCTCGATCTCCCCGTCCTCAGCAGTCGAGCTCAACACGACTAGCGCGTTAGCCAACTACGCCACCGAGGCGGGTAGGAGAAAAATAGAATTAGAAGAGCGAGAGTGGATTAAATTTAAGAAAAAAACACCCCAATCACACCCGACAGGAATTCGAACCCTGTGGGCCTATCACCGAGATATTTCGAGATTATTTTGCAACGAATAATAAGCCATGCTCCACTCAGACTCGTAGCTTCGTTTTGTAAAGTGGTTATCCTCGAATTTAAAATCTCACAGCTCGTATTTAGTCTACTTTTGTATATTCATGCCATATGGCGCAAAATTACAAATTTCCAGTGAGTAACCTTTTAAATTCTGCTATCCTTTATATGTTTATGTTCATGAAGACACCTCAGTCGTTTTATAAAATAGAAGTATGAAATAATTTTGTTTCATTTCGTCTCTCTTACGTTTTTGTGAGTAAAGATTGTAGTGTTGTCTTCAAGACGAATAAAAGAAAATTACTAACAGATTCATTAATAGGTTTTCTCTTTACTTTTTCAACTCCTTAAATTAAAAATTAAAATCACTCTGTTTATTTAGTCCAAACAAGTTTAAAATATATTTTCACTTAACTAGGAACATTCTTCGTGTTAACGAAGTATGCGTGGCACTCCTCGTTCTTAATTTTTCCCTGATTAACAAAGGATTAACCAAAGCTTCAGTCATTTTAGCTTTTGTCCAACAAATAATCTCGAAATCTGTTGCTTGAGGGATCATTCTGAAATCATTAAAGTTTAAACACCCCGGGGATAACTATTCAAATGAAAATAACAAAAAAAATCGTAAAGAAGCTCTTTCAATAGTTTCTACAGTAGCTCCATGGCTTCTTTGGTGCTGACTGACAGCTCACAGCTGACTTCTGACAGTCAACATTTAGGTATATACCTAGATTTTTCACTGTCAGAAGTGACAGCTGCTAAACACATGTTTTTGCAGATCATTTGGTTCGGCGTAGGGATACATAACTTGGTCTGGTAACTTTCTAAAGCTGTCTGCTGTGAGCTGTTAGTCAGTACCAAAGAAGCCATGGGGCTACTGTATATAGTGTGAGGTGATCGCTCCATATCGCTATCAACTAATGTCGCAATATCTGACCTTCCCATAATCGCTACTTCAATATATTGCGAGGGACCATGCGAACATCGAGGTTCAAAATATGCGTCTACAAACTTAAGAGATATAGCACGTGAAATAATACTGAGAATACTTGCATATGATTGGTGAAATAGCGACGTGATATAACATGATACGGTGGAGAAATTAAACAATCTTACTACTATCCGCAGCTAACTGGATAAAGACAAGTAATCTAGAATTGTATATTGTGACTGTTTTGACTGCGCTATCTAGTCGGCTATTGGTGAAGCTATAGACTTAATGACCGCACCACGGACAAGTGCTGCCATCTTGGTGGAAGAAAATGGAAATATTCACAAACTCCAAACCATTCCTTCCAACCCTTTTCTATAGACTTTGTACTGAGCTGCTTTTTGTATAACGTGGTTTTGGAGTTAACATTAAAATAATCAAACCATATAAATAAACCAAAATCATTGGTTCTGTCCTAAGCTACACTTTTTTAATTAGCTAAGTAAATTTATTAATCTTTACTGTTGTAAATAATATTCACCATATTTTTGTTAGTTGGTCTTATTTATCTACGTCGCACACCCTGCCGGCATATTTTTGTGTAAACTTCTTTAATATTTTTCAACTGAACTTTTTTTATTCTCCATGACAACACTCCTGAAGTTTCAATACGATTATTCATTCCTCTATACGCGGCTACATTGATTTCCTCTGATTTTTTTTATAATTGTTTGGTTGACATGACAACAATTCTTTATAAAGAAAGAAAACGGAAGCGCTGGTTTTTTGGATGGAAAAATCTCGTTTGGTGCAAGCTCAAAGTTTAATTTTATTTTGGTTCTTGACATAATTTCTGTTGGTAGCCAGTGTGGATTGAGATCTGGATTACTTATCACCAGAATGGATATAAATTTTATCTACGCTAACGACCAAAAGTGAGATATATTTGCCTTTAAATATTTATTTAGTAACACCTGCTAATTTATTGAGATTTCTTTACCAAGAAAAAAAATTAGGAAGGAAGAAGATTTATACAAGTAAGAACTTCCATTTATTAACATCTAACTCAAGACTACAACTACACATTCATATTATTTTTTACCAAGACAATTTATGGTGGGGTCAAATAAGCTATATTCCATTCACGGTAGGAATTACTCTCTGAAAGGTCTTTTTTCCTACCAATATCCTACTATATAGTAGATTTATGGTAGGGAAAAAGGCCTTTCAGAAGTCAATTCCTACGGTGAATGGAATATAGCAAGTGAAAAGACACAATATTTTTTCATCTAACCTTATTAACCATTATTTCCCCTATTTACCACTAAATTTGTAAAATTAAGATCAGTATTTAAATTATTGTTATTTTTTTCTTTGTTTACTCGTCATATCTGACAGTCTCATATATATATATATATATATATATATAACTTACCTTTGAGCTCTAATACAGTTGTACTAGAATTATAAATTATTTTGCGTCAAATAGGTAGGGCATAATTTTTCTGCTTCAGTAAATTAAAATATGTGCACACTACTGAAGTAGTAATTTCTGCCTTGTACCAACACAACATATTCCATTGCTACGTACTTTTTGGTACCCTACCCCGATTTTTATGTATACACATTAATTACTAAACATAAGATCTATCTCTTCAGAACAAGGACCTTGCAGCACAATGGTGCTACTCTAACAGGTAAGTCACCATGGGAATTCCTCTTGTCCTGTCCCGGTTACACTAGAATTGCAAAGTACCAACCTATACATCCTACCACGAATACCTTGAGAGGTGGCGTCTCATCTAGGTGTTCTAGTGACTGAGCGGCTCGCGAGGGTAGAGTTTTTTTTATTACAGTGTCATTAAAAATATTTTTCAACGCCTTCTATAGTAAAAAATGATGTTCCCTGAACCGGGCCTATTTGTTTATGACCTAGTTCTGGGTAAGAATAGCAGATCCTATTAATTTGTATTATTATATTATACACTAATTTGTAATATGTATATATATACATGTTCTGTTTTCTCTTTATGATTTATGTAACTAGTTTTTAATAACAGTTGTACCAGTACATGTTGGATGGAAGGGTTGGGAATGGGTATTTCGCAGTGTGTGGCTACTTGACTTTGCTTAACCGTCTACTGGCTGAAAGTACGTGTTTCAGTAGCGTCATTCGGATCTGTACTCTGTGGTAACATATTCTATGGTAGCATCCCTGAGGGTATGGGCAAAGACAGCGTGGTACGAGGAAAGAGAATAAAAAAAATCCAAGTGTCCGAGGTAGCATTATTGAACTGCAGAAACCGACCGTCAGCCCTAGCTTGAAGAAACAAGAAATAATCCCAAGCAACAAACTGGAGGGAGTAGGATGTAATAATAACTCCATATTTTCCCCAACTGCCTTAAGCACGTGTTTTTAGGTGGTTAATTCCAACAAAGTGTGTATTGTTACTTTTGTAGCTGGATAAAGCGCATGATGGGACTACTACCATCGGCCAAGCAGCTTCCATGTGTTGTGAGAGTGCATGGGGAACTCAATCTAGTCCGTGTTGCCAATAACAGCACGTTTAACAGTTCTTTCAGTCCACGAAACTTAAGTGTTGGTACTGAGTAAAAGTATTTTAGCTTTCCCATAATTTCGTCGAGCAGTACATAAAATTGTTCTTTCAGCGCGTTAAATTTAGATTACCGGGTCTTGGCACCCAATAACAGTACGTCCATTCAGATGTTTCCCTCAATGCGTGGAGTCTATGGGCCGTTCCACTATCAAATTGCAGTACTGCCTCTTATGGACTATTACCATCTCTTTCCAACCCATTGGTTTCTCCGTTAACGCTGTCCTTTTTCTAATAAGCGGAGTTGCCATTTTGTATCTTAAATTTGAACGTCATTATTTCTATTAAATAAACATGGCATATTAATGAACATACATTTATGCATCTTGTGAAATCAATTTAAACCGCTAGAGATGTTTTTAAATCACTTTTTTTTTTTAAATATTAAAATATGTATTGTGTCAAGGTTTCAAATGTATCACGTCATAAA
The DNA here is from genome assembly GCA_902141385.1 of Timema californicum. Lineage (NCBI taxonomy): Eukaryota > Metazoa > Arthropoda > Insecta > Phasmatodea > Timematidae > Timema > Timema californicum. The sequence goes on along the minus strand of CABFOW010002779.1, from coordinate 17,772 downwards.
TCTAGTTACAATTGTGTGGAAAAGCCAGTAATTTTATGGTGGCTGTTAGAATAGTTGTGAACAACGTCTGCAAAGTCTGAAAGGAATATATTTTATATAATGCTATAAAAAAAATTGTAGCTTATTATACCTACTGAAATATTTAAAGTAAAATATGAAAAAGTTGTCTTGTTGGAAACTCTTTTGATTTTGCTTAGGTACATTATATTTAAGAAATTATAAGAAAAGCTCAAATTTATTTTTGATAAAAAAAACTATGGGCCAATAGCACCCCCCATTTATATGTGGTAGCGTTTTGAAGTTGAAGAAGGTGTAGTTCACTTTAAGCTCTGTCCACTCTTGAAGAGCAGAGTAATGCTATACGGTTGTAGTGTTGAGAACTAAAGCGTTAGTTCATCTCATCCACATCAAAATTGATAATATTGGTTTCACAAAATACAAGGTTCATTCACTTATACATTCATTATTCTCATCTTCATTTGTAATTATAGTTTAATAAACATGGTTTTATTGTACTTGCCGAGACAATGTTAACAATTCGAGAATACATTTTATATGTAACTCCAAATTTTACTACGCCATGCTTTTGAATTAAGAAACCAGCTACTCACAGAGATGGATGGCTGAGGAGTATAAGGTTTTACACTCGCATTCACACTTTTCCACCGTTTATAATCAGGCCCGGGTTCAAATCCTGGTCGAATTCACTGGCATTAGTTAAACACTTTAGAACAGTCGGTAGCACGTGATCCGATTGAGATAGAGGTCTGATATTGGGTTGGTCTGAGATTTATCTTTGGTAAATTGTCGGCTAGGGGACTGGTTGTTGTGTTTTATTAGTATTTGGGTAGTTTGTAAGTCGTATGTTGATATAATCAGCGTGTTCGAAAAGTACATCTACCTAATACAAAATAATTATCTGAGGTTGATTTTAAGAGGTTATTTTTCTATAGTTTTAGGAAAATACAGGTGAACATACTCTTAGCCACTTTACTCCGTTATATTATTGATTTAAATCAGCGTAAGATGCTGAAAGTAAAAACACAGTCTTCAGGCATAACACGCCGTGTAAACATAAATATAACCCTCTTGACTTCACACCAATGAATCCTACTGATAACAGTCATCTTGGGAAAGCAAAACACAGCCGTTTGACATCCATCTAAGAAGCCTCTCTCCAGTTGTGAGCCATTATTCTTGTGTTACGGGTTACGGTCATTATTTTGGCGTGGGCTTACAGAGTGATAAGAGTGTTTGGTGGGTTAATCGTCATTTGTATAAAACGTTTGTTCATAAAATATTTTAATTTTTTCCTTTTATTTTTAGTTATAATATATTTTACTTTATACCGGATGATCATTTTATATTTTATCTACTATTGATTCATAGTGCTTAGTGTTAATTTTTTAACTATTTATCATGGAAACGGTGACAAGAAAAATGCAATTACTCCCTAATACACCTGAAGGAGCTGTTATCGTATTCGATAATGCAGCCTATCACAGCAGAAGGTATGAAGCGATCCCGACCACATCATGGCGTAAAGCTCCAATAGCCGAGTAGTTTATCCATAAGAACATTTATGTTGATGACGAAATGTTGAAACGGGAAATGCTGTATTTGGTTTCGCAACACAAACACAAATCTGAAAAATACAAAGTGGATGAGATGGCGAAGGCGGTGGATCGAAAAGTCATTCGTTTGCCTCCGTATCATTGTGAACTTAACCCTATAGAGATGGTGTGGGCTCGGGTAAAAACATTTATTAAAATGAACAATGCTAGTTTTAAGGTTAAAGATACGAAGTCCTTAATATCTGCCACGAATAAAAAGGTTTCTGTAGAAAACTGTTTCAATTATATAAATCACGTCAACAAAATTGAAAATGGCATATGAAAAGCAGACGAGCTGCAAGATGACGAGGAGCAATTTTTAAAAAGATTAACTCCATCATCTGCATTGTCCCCTGTGTCATCTCCTCTACCCATAATTTCACCTATTCACTCTCAAAACTTTGAGCTACATGGGCCATCCACTAAACACTACTTCACAATTAATGGAGCCACTGGGATAGCGATGAAGCATAAATTTATTTTTTAGGTTTAAACTAATATGGTATTTACTATACATGGAGAACTTAAATTTACCTTGAATAGATTTAAGAATCCTCGCTCCTTTATAATTACCAGTATTTTAATTTATAAAAATATAGTATATTAATATTTTATTATGATTATTGAGTTTTAGCTTTTACTATAATACACAATTTTTGACAGCCCAAACTTCAAATTGATTGCCATAGCGTGTATGGTGTATTATTGTGTGTTTATATATATATATATATATATATATATATATATATATATATATATACTCTGTTTACGACATTTAGAATAAATATTATTGTCTGGTTATAAAAAGCATGCTTACTTAGTAATTTCCCCTGTTACTAATATTGCTATTGTCATTACACATATGCCTCCTTCCCCGCCTCAAATCCCCCACCCCCTTTTGGTAGATGCCATCTCTAGCCTTACCTAGAGGCACCTTAGAGAAATATTCATGTCTCTACCAGGTAAATGAGAAGAGTAGCCAAGGTGTTCTCGCGCCTATAGCATTATCTTTATTAGTTCAGGGTAGTAATATATCCCTCCCCCTTTTTCCCTGCTCTCTTTCTCTCTCTCTCTCTCTCTCTCTAACTTCACGCCACTAAATTCTAATATTGGCCGGGTAACTGAGCTAGTAATAATAGTGACGGCTTCAGAGGTAGTTAAGGATAGATTGCCTTACAATATCCGTATTTGTGTGGAGATATAGTGGTAAATAAATTAATAGAACCTATCAGAGTGCATCCGGCTGACGGATTGAGATGGGCTGGCAAACAAAACAAGACACCTTTGTCTCACAGAATATTGGTTTGGGTATATTGTAACGTTATTTGCCACCCTACCATGTATTTCCCTTTATTTTTCAAATTTTTGTGCATAGTTTCCAATTTATTTTGGTTTTAAATTATGCACTTCAAAGTTCGGCCGCAGCATAACGCGCTGTGTTACCAGTGTGACAAATAATACTATTGGCATCCATTCTAAAATAAAAGAGAAGGAAGACCGTATAACACTGTTTTAAATAATTTAAATAAGGAATTTCGACCTAAGGAAGAACACTTACTTAGCTTTCTAAGAAGTTTATTGAATCTTGTATTTATTTTCAATGTCAGCCAGATTTGGTGAACGAGTGAGTGGCGGGTCTCGCGATTATAAAAGAATTTCGATTATGATAGTTTTTTTTACCGCAAACTTGTACACACACATTTTAAATTTACCAATGGTAAATCTCTACTCTTAAAAAGTACCCAACTTCAAGACTCATTAAACATTGATCCCATATTAGATGGTATAGTGAGCTTAGTTAATCAAGTTGTCAGTGCCTACTAGTTTTAAGGCTGCTATTACTACTAGATTAATAGGTACTAGATTAGGTATTGTCTTAAGTTGATCAATTGATAAGGCCTGATGGTAAATGTCAAAAAAATAACACTTGTAACTTGCCAAATTCATCATTGACCATTTTAAAAATAGAATGGCCTGAAACCTGGATTCAAGGCCCAATTATCACCTCAAATTTAAAGCTCCCTTTCTCCACCCCCACCCCTATTAGCTTGTGGATAATCCATACCTCCAGTATCCTCAACTTTGCCCTTGTCACCTAGTAACATGGGAAATTTTTTAATTTCAGAATGCCTAAAGTTGGAAAATTCCCTGTCTCCTCCCCCCAAAAACCAAAATATATTTCATGTGACGCCCTTGGAAACCATTGGGAAGACATAGGCGTAGATGAAAAGGATAACATTAGAATGGAACTTAAAGATAATATAAGGTGTAATGAGGTTGACTGGATAGAACTAGCTCAAGCTATGGGAAAGGGTGTAGTGAGGTGAACTGGATGGCATTGGTTCAAGCTAGGGAAATGGTGTAATAAGGTGAACTAGTTAAAACTAGCTCAATAAAGGAATGGGTGGCGTACTTTCGTAAGTGTGGCAATGAACTTTTGAGTTGTGCGTATAACCCGAACGGGTAGTAAGACGCGGTGCTAATAATAATAACTTTTGAGTTCCTAATACTATAAAATAAATAAGGAAGGAAGGAACTGCCTATTTTGCAAATTGTTCATGGTCAATCAAGAAAATAAAATATATGCAAATATATTTAAATATAATCAAAGTTAAACTGAACACATTACATACGGCGTATCTAAAATCCTAAGTTTTGTCTTTATTATGCTAAATAGCATGTTGTAAATATTGTCAATAAAATGTAAACCTCAAAATAAAGTTAAACTTTATTTAAAGTTAAATAATATGTGTTAGTTTAGGAACTTGCCAGTAGGGAGCAGCTTTACTCTTGTTGCAAAATCTAGTGTATTCTCTCAATAATGTATCGTAGATATGTGTTATCTTTGAACTATCCTAAACTTTGTTTATCAAGCCAAACAAGGCGTTGTGCATTTGATTTGAGTTTTTCAGTACATTTATTAAAATTTAAGCTACGATAGTTATAATTTAATCAGTACTTTACAAAGTTTTTCACTTTATTTCAAATATGGACTTTTTTCCAGAAATAAGGGAGACAGCAGAAGAAGAAACTTGTTCTCACCACACTGCTAGTTCATTCATGACGGGCCATGGCGCTACGTTCAGATTATTACATGACGCATTTTATATTCCAAACGAGTCTCATTTGATGTTTGAAACAAATGTTCAGCAACCCAAGAAAAAGAAGCGAAAGAAGCCACGGCAAAAAACCAATCAATTTAAGTTATGTGTACCGAAGGGAGAAGAGAAAATACCATTTCCTAGACCTTCTAGCCTAAACGTAGAAGAGCAAAAGGACTTTCTTAAATTGTACATAAAGTTCAACAAGTCCGACCATCGGCACACTCCTGCCGAGCAACAGCATTACTTAAGGTACATGGCTCTGCAACAAACAGTTAATGAAGAAAACAAAGAGTTTCAGAATTTTGTCTTGAAGCAGTGTGAGAGTGCACCTAAGTTCACATTGGAATTGAACATAGATCGCTACATCACTAATTTTTGGATGAATCGAGTGATAATGCAATTGAAGACCTACCCTCGGTACTACAAGAGGGTTTGTTTGGTACCACTTGTTTTCAATGAGAAAACTTCAGTCGAGTGTAAGCATGTTGCCTTTATAAAGAGTACCGAACCTTTTACCTTGCTTCGCTCTCCAGAAAAAAAGAAGGCACTGCCAAGTATGTGTCGTGATGTTACTAAGATGGTACAGATGAGTTCAACTACAGACAATATCCCACCAGTGAGTGAAGACCCTGAAGCAACTAAACTGGCACTGTCCTATGGGGCAGATATTGTAATCTCCTCCAGTGGGCTCAAACACATTGCAGACAACTTCCCGCCTTTCAACAAGACCTGGCATATACCTGTGGTTATCAGTGACCTGATAGACCCAGTGACTCAAACCACCAAAAAAGTGGTGTTTGTGGATAAGGCTCTGCCCCCACGCACTTTGACAGACTACCAGAAGAACTACTGGTACCATAAAATTGCTACTAAGATGTTTCTTTATGAACATTTTAAATCTCCCGAGTCAAAGACTGATGACGACTCTAAAAATAAAAATGCAACTGTATATACTACTACAAACACTAATGCAGATCTTGCAGCAAATACATCCGGAGGCATAGCTCAGGAACAAGAGGCAATATCAAAGTCCAATGTTAAGAAAGACCACCAATCAAACATCAATGAGATCAAACATGTTGAAACCAACTCTGATGTTGAAGAAGATGATGATGATGAAAAGCTTATCATTGCTTGCAGTGACGATGAAGATAATACCAACAATATACCAAAAGTGAAGAAAATTATAAGCCAATCAAATGCTGGTATTTTGTCAAAGAATATCGATTCCCTCAGTATTGATGGTGAGAATAGGCTCAAGATAGACCAATCCGGTACTGCTATTTCTCCAGGCTTAAGTTTATTCAAGGCAGACTGGAAACCAATTAAAAACGAAGCCAGCCAATCAGATGCCTCTGTTTCACAGAGCAGTGTGAGCTACTTCGAGACACAAGATCCTGACTCTGAGATGGATGTGAATGACTCAGACAAGCTAACAGCGCCAAACCAGGTTGACTTCAAGTTTGATGCTAAGGAGAAACGGGAACGGGAAAATAACTCCCCGAGTGTATGTTTGTTTTACAACCTCTGGACCATAGGTAAGAGTAGCTTGGTCAAGAAAGACATGCGGGAAAGTATCATGAAAGGGGCTGGTAATGAGAGGGAAATAAAGGTTTTGGTCAGGAATAGTGTGCCTGGTGCTATTGTTCGTGACACTAAAACGATTCCCCTATTTGCTTTCCCCAAGATGGAGTATAAGAGCAAGTTTGGTGCAGAGGTGCTCTCACCAAGTGAGATTGTCAGCTCATGGGTGTCGATGTATTTCCGGAACTATGCAGAATGCCTTAGGGTGCGCACAGACGCCCTTTCCTCGGAGGTATTGATGTTTGAAAACACATGTGTGAAACATCTGATTAACAACTATAGTGAACAGAAACCTCACTTACAGGATACAATTCAAGGGACACTGTACAATGTCCTGGTTGATCTAGTAGACACAACCCCGGGGCGCTACCTGTTGGCACACACACCTAACCTTGGATCTTTCGCAACTTTGATGAAGGCTCAAGAAAATGATGGATCTTATGACCTTCAACAAGTGTACAAGATGTCTGCTATACAAGCGCAGGCGCCGATATACCAGGAGATAGACGCTAGGGTGATCTTACCTCGGCACTTGGAAACTGGGCGCGTCCCATGCACCTTCTATCCTATTAGGATCAACCCACGAAATCCTAACAACCCCCAGCAGCATAATACAGGCAATAAAACCATGAAGAAGGAAACAAATGGGTTGGCTAGAAAAGATTTTAACTAAGCTTTATGCCAACTGTTTTATTTTTAAAAGAATTATTTTATATTGATTTCTTTTTATCTAATTTGTGCCAAAAATATAATTAAATATTATCTTATGCATGGTGTCTACTGGGTCACGTAAGTCACTAAAATCACGGAAAAGTTCACAAAAGTCCCTGAAAATTCAAGAATTCTCAATATTTTGTTCATAAGTCACGCCATACAATACCCATGATGCCATGTGCTAGCAGCAAGTTACCTTATTGTTTTACCATGATACCACAGACAAAGTTTGTCACCTAGTTAAAAGTTTAATGTTGTGTGTGAAGGCATTATGCCTATATATGCATTATATAATGTTAAACTATTTAGCGTAGAAATTTTATGGTTAAAAAAAGGTTGCTAATTTTTGTTTATCCAACTCGGTAGACACCCTGCTATAGGCCTACTATACAATGAGAAGTGTTTTTTATAAAAATGTATATGTACACGCGTTGATTTACTAAATAAGTACTGTCAATAATTACATAACTGGCTGGTAGAATAGTCTGCATCTTACACTGTCAAATGCACTCATTTTATGATCATGCCTTATAAATTTAAATTATAAAAATTAAGCTACTCTACTGAAACAATTATTTGTGAGCAGTCACTAATATTTTAGATCATTAGTGTAACATGTTGGGAAACCTTTTATCTTTTTACACTTTTGTACTTGAGAACAAAAATTTAAGAGGTGAAATTAATCAGGAACAAAGTTTAATTTTCTCATGTGAGGAGAAAGGTAATCTACCAACTGTCAAATTATTGTGAAAAGTTATGTGTTAAGAACCGAGTTTTGTTAAAAAAAACTTTTACAAAATGTAGGCTAAGTACATTACTGAGACCTTTTTTTTTTTAAACTGAACTTTAAAAGTTTTTTCTTAGGGGAGTTGTGTTGCAGCGACTCATGATAATGTCCCCTAACAGTAAATGGCAAAACTTTTTTTTTAACATTGGATTCCTCTTTAAGTAATATTTTGTAGATTTTGGCTATACGTCACTGGCTGTGATTTTTTCACCAATACCCTTTGGTTATGGTAACACTCAGTGACTAGAACTAAAAAAATATAAGTGATCAGTGTATAGCTATACACTCAACAGATGAGCATTCTGGATTGTGAAACCGGTGATCATGACACCAAATATCAGTTGGTGACTTAGAAGTGCAACCAGTAGCAGTCTCATGTCCTTTTCCCCATGTTTTAATAAGCAATATTTGATAACGATCCGCTACTTGATCACTTTGTTTGGAGGTAGCCTTATCTCCCTAAACAGAAACTTTACAATAACATCACAATAGATTTTTCATTAATTTACTTTATTAAACCAATCGCATACGCATAAACCAAATAAATAAATGATTTATTTTTCTTATTTCAAACATAATGTTTGGTTATGCTGTGAAGTGTGAACAATTAAGACTACAGTGTCACACGTATGAAACAGCTGTGAAAATGAATGGCCCGATATATCATAATTCATAAAGAACTATCAGTTTTACAATTAATATAGAAAAAGCAGGGAACAAAATATTGATACTATACAACAAACTGCAACCTTGAGAAAACATTGGTTTGACAAAACACAGTGACTGTCAATCACTGATTCACCATCAAAATTGGAAAATCACTATTTCACCCATCCCTAATTTAGTTTTTGGTTTTTATTTAAGTCAAAAAAATTTATACTAACAACAATAAATTATTAGCCTAGGTATTGATGAAAAATAATTAAATACAACATTTAACCGGTGACCTGGTGGTCTAGGGGTAAGGTGTCAGACTTCTATGCTGACGGCCGGGGTTCGATCCTCGGTCCCGGCAAAGATTTATCTGATTACCAAACCCTTCCTTCACCTCTGACAAGACATCTTGTGAATGTGAGGAATGCCAGGTCTCCACCGTGGTTCGGATTCCACGCTAAACTGTAGGTCCTCCATTTCATCTCACAATCACCCTACCATTACACATTAGCATAAGTGCGTATAACCCGAACGGGTAGTAAGACGCGGTGCTAATAATAATAATAATAACATTTAACTAAAACTTTTTAAAGTAGCATATAGACCAATAAAAAAATCATTGAGTAGAGCAAGTCTTTTCATCTGGTTGAGCACTTATTTTAATAAGATTGTAAAAAAAAAATTCAGCCTACTGACAATACATTTCAGCTCAATACATTTCAATCTTGTAAAAGTTTGAAGTTTTACCATTAGAATTGTAAGGGTGGAAAAAAAATTTACTATTTCAAATATATTATTTAATTCCCTTCTTTCCTTATGAATAGCCTTATTTGACAGTTATAAAAAGTTACTAGACCTACTTTCATGTACAGTTTATCCATGGTAGGAGTGGTGGTAATTCACACGGGATAATTCCAGGTCATGACATCTACCACCTTGGATTTTCATGAACATTTTGTACTTGTTATTACCACAAAGTTACTAATCCATGTACAAAAATCCTCTCTAGGCCACATACTTTTTTTATATAAAATGGTAAATTTTTTAAAAATTGTAAGTAAACGTTATTTCCGAGGCTCCACGGAAGGAGTGTAGTATTTAAGGAAAGAATCCACAGCTCTGTGTATGATCAATATATTAGGGCCTACTGCCAAAATAAATTAATCACAGTTATTATTATTATTATACATTTATCTATTCTCGATAAACATTTTATAATCTATTATTATTTCCCTGAATATACCTACATATATTGTTTATTATTGTAACATTAATAATTTTCTGTAATTTTCATTTTTATCTCAAAGTACTTTTTCATTATTTATTTGCTATTGTTATTATTATTTATTTATTTTACTTATTTTATTCTATATATCTATCAGATTTTTAGATCAAATGTATTGATCAATATTATTACATATTTTTCAAAATTATCTTATCCGTAACATTGTACTGGTACTGAGCTATTATGTTTTTGTGTATTTTGCTATTTTTATTTTCATGATAAAATATTCATGTCTTTTAAAATTTCAATCATTTTTAAATTCGTAGGCCTATAAGTGAGCTCTAGTTCTTTGGATCATGTAATTAATTATCAAATAATAATAATAAATTTATCATAAATCAAGAAAAGTGTGTAGATTTAAGAAAGAAAAAAGTAGATACCTTGCTTACTTCTGAGAGACACTAAAATTGGTGGAAATACAAAGTAAAAAGCGTTTCATGTAAATCTGAGGTGGTGTGTCATTTTCAAGCTTAGCTTGGTGAGTTGATATGGAATGACCACTTGGTTTGTCATCAACCGTGCTCATTTCGTCTGATTCACCATCTGTTTAAATATGAAGAAAAGACAGCCTTTTAGGAGTTCTCGTTTGTAAATTATTTTTAAATTAATTACAGACATGAATTTGTAGTCTTTTTTTTNGAATTTTTTCATTATTTAAACCGGAAATTATGAAAATAACAATTTGGCAGTTTTTTGTTTGTTTTTTTAAATTTTATATCGGAGTCTGTAGCGCACTTGAAAATTATTTACTAACAAAAGCTAAAAGGTTGCATTCACTGCACTAAAATATATAAATGAAAATGGATGACGATGCCAATACACCTACAATTTGTATTTGAATGTTTATTTGGCATTAATATGTTATGAACTCGGCACGGAAGTGGCGCCAAGCACCCCTGGGCATCATGGCCCAGGACAGTTTCTAGGTCGGTACCTAAAAAGCGCCAATTCTCACAACCATAAGGATGGGATGATCTGGTTCAGGCCGGATACCTGGAGAGGTGAGAATTAACTCCTCCCCTTCCAGTCACTCACTGGTTGGGCTGTCACCGGGGATTCGTGCCTTTCACCTATCCAGGGTGGTGACCGGAGCCATTTAATTCCGCTCACAGAAGTGACCTTGTGACCTCCATTCTTTCCTGTGTACATGGAAATGGGGTTAGCAAGATCAAGTATTTTTATTTTGAAACTAATATATGTTTTTTCTCCATAAAAAATGTATTTATAATTTATGGGGACAAGATATAAGATAAAAGTGTGAATACATTACCTCTTTTAATTCATTATTATATAGCTCCTGTTGCCACAAATGCTAAACAAAAAATGCAATCATACATAAATCCTTATTGCAGCATTATTAAATTACTTCTACAAGGGTTAACAATAGTGGCTTTCATTGTTTTTAAAAAAATTAGTGTTTGGAGTGCTTCAGTTTGTAAGGAAATGGAAGTATTAGAATATTTGCATTTCAATTCTCCATTTTATATAAGTTAACCAAGAGGTCTTTCTTTCCTTATTTTTATTATGCTCAATAGTTAATTTTATCATATTCTCTTCCATGTCTAGATAATATATTATTACAAAATAAAGTAAAAGTAAGTACTTATCAAACTCCTTTCATCCCCTTTACATTAATCATTAGGATAATACTTTTTTCCTCTCTCATAAGGTTAAATAATAGGCTACCTAATTTTATTAATACTTTTCTACCATTTTTTAAAAAAGCTTTGGTTTATGTAAGTGTGATTTAATAAATTGAAATTTCTAAATATTTGTGGCTTTTTTTTCCCCCCTGTTTAAGTTTGATGTATTAAATGTGCATTTCCTGAACCAAATGATTATATCAGCATACAACTTATAAACTACCGGTAATTTAAATCTAGAACACTCAGAACCCAACTATTAATTTATCACCAATATTTTTTTTTTTGCCATGCCAATAATTGAACCAGGGGCCCTTAGGTCAATAGTAGGCAGATATTTTTACCTATAAAGTTAAGGTGTCATTTGTTGGAATTAATTAATCTTGGGCAGTTTGGTAGAATTTATTGACACATGTCCAAATCATCGTCTCCATTCTTCTCCTCTCACATACATTCTGCTTTCTATTCCTCCATCTCTTTCTTTGTCTCCCTTGCTGTCTTTTTTGTCCTATATACTTCATCTCATTCCTTCATTCCTTATGCCCGTGTACCAGCTTATATCAACATTAGATTCAGTGCAAACATATCAATGCTACCCCAGGATCAACAGGCAGACACGCTATCAATCTGTTAGAACTTTATATGCCCTTGTGTTCTTGCCAGCAGGAAACGTAAACTATTTTAACTGTCATATTAGTGATGGACATAATCAAGTAATCATTATTTGAAGAAAAGTAAGTCAGGTAAATCGATTGAATTATTCAAATAATTTTGAGTGAAGAAATGATAATAATCTGGACAACCCTGGCCATATGATAATTACAAGTTTTTCTTAGTCCTGCTATCTTCTTGGTTCCCCTCCTTCTCCTCATAACACACATTCCTTTGTAGCTTATCGACCAGACCATCCGCCTTATGTTTAATACCATGTGGTGTCAAATGACCAAAGTAGCAACGGCAACAAAATAACATGCAGTTTGCACATCAAACTCGCAATTACTACAACATAAATAGAAATAATTGTTCCTAAGAATAAGAACATATTTTCTTTCGTGTTGACAGAGCTAAAATAAAATTGGCACTTAAAACATTCTGTGAGACTCGTCTATCATCCTAATTACAAAGAAGGGTGAGTTTTTAATTTCTACTTATATTCAATTTTTAATCTAATAGTGCATGTAAACTATTGTATATTAATTTGTAAGAGTGAATCATTCCGTGTCTCCTACTTATCATTTTTTTAGCACCACAGTTTAATAATCGTTTGGGCTATATGCTTATGTAGGCCTACTTACTAATGGTTTTAGAGATTAGAAAGGTTAAATTTAAAGGAAGTGTACCCACATTTGTGTAGAAGGAGAGTGAAAAAATTTGGGAAAACCACCCTAAGGCCATCAGATCGAGATTCGATCCTCAATCTCCCTGTCATCAGCAGTTTAGACTACTACAATAGTAGCACATAGGACCACATGGCCACAGGTAATCTTTATTAGAAATTTTTTCTGAAAATAGTAATTGTATAGCTTTAAAAACCACAATAGTTTTAATACTGCAATAGACTAATTATTTGTTTAGAAATTGGATGGCTTATTCAAAACAGGAATGTCAATAAATGCAGCTAGATAAATAAAAAAAACTATCATAGTGTAACAAAATAAGGGGGTAGGTGTAGGATTGGTGACTGAGGATATAAGAAAAGATTTACAGGAGAAAGGGATAGAAAAATGAGGGTAACAACCAATAAGTAGCTTACAGAGCTGTCAAATGTTAAAAAAAAAAAATTACCTATGTAGAGCAATTTAGTCATCCTAACTTTTCCAAGCTGAGGGGGAGGCTCTGGTAAATTTTGGTGTTTCTTTGCAAAACCAGTTTGATTTTTTTAGTTTAGTTACATCTGCTCAAATAATTCATATCATGAAAGCATTAAAAGGCATGAGTACTAGTTGTCACTCCAATTGGCTAGAACCAGACATCCACGGAACAATTCTATCCAGTTAAGAGCCAGTATCCCTCCATGGATAGCACCTAACTTAGATGACACAGCTCGGATCAGATGTTGCAGTGAACATTTAAGCAGTTTTAACAGATTCTTAAGAATACAACAAAATTGAAACAAACTATTTTAAAACGAGAAAAAAAGCTTCTAAATTAATCTCAATTTTGCTATTGTCAAATGAATGATACAACAAACCACAATTTAAAATTTCTCTGGTTCTAGAATATTCTTAAATATAATTTTCTGGTTAATCGACCATGAGATGGGCTTTAAAGGCAGTTAGCATCAACCTATAGGCGTTTAATATTCAACCTTTGTAACCCTTGGCCTATTATAAATTAAATCCTGTGTGCAAGACACTTGAAAACCCCCCCATCACATTCCAGATAGTTACATATCCATCACTAACTAAGCTCTATATGAGGTTTGTGCATATGAGCTGTGGAGCTGTAGCACCCAACTTATTCTGCATAATACATTTATTTTATTTTAGTTCAGTCAAAACACAATCCAGAAGAATAGATTATGTTATATTAAAAATATTTCAGATTTTTAAATTTTCTCAGACCTTAATTATTGTGCTGTTTTGAATGGAAGGTTTTTCATGACTTTTAGGATAGGAAAGCAGCAGGCTCTGCAATTCACGCAGAACCCCTTGTCTGGTGGTGGTGTGTATAAGCATAAGAGAGGAATTTACCTAGTGGTGACATAGGATTGAAGCTGCAACTTTTGCAGATCCTCTTGACAGCCACAGTCGAACTTTTAAACTGAATTGCATGACCAACCATTTTGTTTTTTGAATTCTGTATTTTTTTTGTGTTTAACTGCTTACCAAATGAGTGCAGAAATGAATACTAAAATAATTAGAATGTTGTCAATTTATTATCAATTAATATTTCTCAATTAAGTTTAATTGGAAAATTTTTTACATTAATTTTGATGTTCAAAGTATTTATTCAAACATAAAGTTACAGTATTTGGTTGCCATTCAAAAGTAAAATGTATTTTAAGATACAATATTATGAGTCTCTAAATTATAATTAGAATATATTTTACCGTTTGCATTTAATTTGTTATCAAAATAATATTTATTCTAACTAATATAATTTCATATATAGAAAAAAATATTTTGTTTATTTTTACAACTAATTGTAACTGTTTGTTTTTTAAGTAGAGCCCCTACACTCTACAAGTACAAAACAAAATCATAGAGACTAAACTAAACAAAGTAAATTCTTGACTCGAGCAATGTCACTGTCTTGAAATCATTCATTTAAAATCTATATTTCGTAGAACTGCCTTTTTGATAATGTCTTAAAAATTAATTAATTTTTGAAAATAAATTAAGCTATAAAATGTTAAAGCAAAACATTATACATCGCGCTAAATGACCCCTATAAATGCCATCTCAATCTTCTCTCTCCTCTCTGGTACCACGCAAGCAGCACCCCCAGTGTTAAAACTCACGAGCTGCCACTGGGTCCCTGTTATCACTGACTGTGACACACTTTAAGCATACTGCATACCACAATAATGGAAATTCTAGTCTTTTATATGGTAAATACATAGGGCGTACCCTTCAATTTCTCTGAAAGGTAGTAAGCTTACATTTCATGATTGCACTGTAGCTTATCTTGTAAGATAAGGACATACTGTAACCTGTCAATGGTAAAAGTAAGACTGCTTGCTACCTGCCTTTCATATTGTAGGATGCTTACAACTTTTAAGTTCACAGGCCTACTGTGTTTCTTTGTTGTCTAAATTTGAAATGGATAAGCCTGTTTAAAATATTATATTTTTATATAATTCCAAAACTGTTGTGCTTGGTTAGTCTTTTAATTAGAATAAACCAATTGTATCAGTTTCTTCAATGCTTTGTGGTTTTGTTTTGACAGCATTCTCAGGGTGTACATTCAGGGTAAGCAAAACTTGATTAGTAAAATAATCTAACTATTTACATCTCGATAGAAGAAAAAGCAAATTTGGTCGATGTTTGGCATCAGTGATAGACGGACGTGTTTTGCTGTTGTATTAGAGACCGTGACGTCTATCGTTGTTGGATAAGGTGAATTCCGGTGATGAGTGCGATGTTGATTCGGCTATGACAGAACTATACTCAAATATTCGACAAAATCCTCAAACTAGTGCCATAGGTTTAATATTGGGTCGTTCAAGATCACCATCTAATAATCAAATTATGAAAAAAGCTAAATCTAGTGTAAGGCGTGTTGCGGTCAAACCGACAGGACAGGCGTCAGCCAAAGTTCCCAAAGTAGCTAATACCAAGGAGAGTCAAATTGGGACAATTGTTTCAGATGACAGTATAGCAATTTAAATAAAAGATGTATTTAATTCTTCTAATGCTGGGCTGTACAAAATTACATTTTCAAATACATCGGAACTAAAATTTCAGAATTTACAGCCAATGAAAATAAAGGGATTATTTCCTAAGTATAAGAGTGTAGGTAGCATTATTCGGGCAGGGAAAGACCAAATTTGTATGTACTAAGGAAGCTAATAATCTTATGGCAGATAGGGAACTGCATGATCTTTTGAAGGTTTCAATTGACAGGGTGGGTCGTAATGAACATAGGATAGGAGTTATTCATAATATTTCACTCGAGTTTTCGGAAGAATTTATTAAGGAGGAGTTGGAAAGAGAAAGTGAATCTTCAACACTGCAGGTACGATGTTTCAAAAGGCACATTCCTGATACACCTGAGCGGTTTGATCCCTCTAGTACAGTAGCAGTGACTTTCGTGGGCAAAGAGCTACCGTCTTATGTTGTCATGTGTTTTTTTTAGGGTGGAGGTCAAGCCTTATGTTTATCCAGTGACGCATTGTCACAATTGTTTACCTGTTGCACATCTTGATGTCAACTATTGTAGTGGAGGACATAGGTGCGCAAAGTGTGGAAGAATGTCTACAAGCAACCTCAAAATGTGTTCACTGTGGGGGGCTCATTTGGCAATCGAACGTGTCCCGAGTGGATGCGACAGCGTCAAATTAAATCTACAATGGCTCGCCACAATTTGTCGTACCAGGAGGTTGGTCAGGCTTTGGACCGCAACTCTCCCTACAAGTCACGCTATGCAACCAGGGGGGCCCAATTTGTCATGGACAATTCTAAATTCCTAAATATGCTAAAACAGCCATGCAATGTAACATCCTATGCGGCGACTCTTTCGAGTACCCCGGCACAGGTTGTTGGGGATATGAACATGGATTCGTCAGGAAGCTCTATCGAAGGAACATTAGATGGTATAATAATTAAGGGAGTAGAGCAGATGGTTTCTAAAGTGGTGTCACTCATAGAAACCGTGGCTTCCTCAGCTCCAGGGGAGTTAGATCTGCCAAGTTTAATGGCAACAATGAGGAAAATTCAAAAGTTGTAGGGATGTGCGTTAATAGCCATAATCGTAGATCTGCTAGGATCAAAGCAGGTAGTGGTGTCCAAGGTAGCCTTGTCTGAGTTAAGTATGTGTTTGTTTTTGTTTTTATGGTTATTTAAATATGAAACAATGGAATTCTAGAAGCATTAGGAACAAAAAAAGTGGACCTTGAGCAATTAATTTTTATCCATAAAATAGCGTTAAGTGAAACTCGGCTCAGGTACCAGTATAATTTTGTTGTAAATAAATTTAAAATGTTTAGGTCAGATAGACCTGCCAGGGCGGAAGGTGTTGCGCTGTTAACTAGGTCGGACATTCAATCTGTTTTAATAACATCGGGCAATTTACAATATCCTTGGGAGTTTGTAGGAATAAAAATATTTTTCGCAGGTAGGATATTTTCAGTTATATCTTTATACAACCCTACACCGGATAATTTCGATCATAATTTATGGGAACAATTTTTCGGAGGTATACTGTCCCCGATTATTATCTTCGCGAACATAAATGTGCACCATGTGTTGTGGGGCTCACGTCATATAGATCGTTGTGAAATAAAGATTCGTGAAACTTTAGCTGTGCTACCTCTTGTTATATTAAATACAGGTAAGTTTACACAACTTAACAGACCTCCGTATCCTAACATGTGCCCGGATGTTACTTTCGCATCCCCTAATTTTGCGCCATATTTAACTTGGGATACAATTGGTGACTCCATGGGCAGTGATCATTTGTCAATTATTTTGACAATTACTCTTAGGTCCCATATAACTAACTATAAAATTGTTCCTTTGGATATGTCACGCAACAATAAAAAATCAAATTGGGAATTATATTTGACACAAAAGTGGAGTTTAGAGTTCAAAATTTGTCGGTGGACTATAATCTAGGGATGCTCGATTTTGGATCGATCTTTTGGAAAATCGATTCTTTCCCTTCGATTAATCGATTTTTTGAATCGATTCAAAGGCCTTGATCTGATTCACGTATCGATTCTTTT
>CABFOW010002778.1:74718-91538 GCA_902141385.1 Timema californicum | reverse complement strand
AAAACAATGAATTTGTTGTGATATAAAAAAATCACGATTATTTGATACAAACGGCAATTATGATTCATCGCCAAATACACCTTCATGAAATTAAAGTTTGGTTTGGAATAAAATTAAGCTTATGTACAAACCATGGATGCGGAGTTGGTAGGCTAAACCTATGACTCCAACTCCACAGCTCTGGTACAAACCATGATATTAAAATATTATATGTTGTAAATTGACTTGGTTCAACCTAGGTGAAATGTCTTGAATAATTTTGTATTTATATTCAGAGCAGGACTTCTGTTTTCACAGATTTGTTATGTTTTTGTGAATTTTAGAGGTATAACATTGATCATGGAAGATTTGAATGATTTATTTTCTGGGAGTAAACTTTAAAGGCCATGATGTATACTTATAACTTTTGTGATATGATTTTTAAATATTGATTTAGATAAATTAATTATTCAATTCCAGCCATTAAAAGTGAACCTTTTTGTTTCAAGCAGGGTCATTAATATTTGTATAAGTAGGTGTGATTGGTCCAAACAAGATAACTAAGAAGTGGCAGCAGGCCAAGGGGAAGACCAAGGAAGTGACAATGTTGAGCTGAAGCAGAGTTATAGTTAAATTCGGCTAAGTCTTACTAATTTACTAAAGTCTTTGAGCTAAGAATATAGCTATCAAAAATAATTTTGACTATATATATTTTTAGGATTCGGAAAATTGTTTGTTTTTTTTGGGGAAAAAATATGAAAAAGTTAAAATTATGTACCGCCTTTGTCACGTTTTTATTTAATTTCCATTAAAAATATTATTATTTTATTAAATTTAAATTGACCTTAACTTCTACCAAACTGTTATTTCTGAATCTATTTTTCTTATAATTTTTATCTGATAATAAAAGTGAGTGTTCTTGTTCTAGTGAAAAAAAACACTTCTCCCTTATTTTGCGGGTAACGCTAGAACTAGCGCATAGCCGGAAAAGCCGATCTCATTTTATCTGGTACTTTTAACTGTAGAATTTGAAACCAATCAGATCAGCTCTTGGAACTTAAAGGGTTAACACTATAATTGTTTTATTCTTTAAATTGAAAAATGTTACCTGGACAAAGGAATAAAACCCCAGACCTAGTTTGCCAATGCTTTTATCGCTTATCTATCCAGTAGTCTTCCCCGGCCCGGAGTAATTCTTCACACATATTTTAAGGCAAAGTCTGTGGAATTCGTCACCTACATATGAGTGATCAATTAAGATCACGAGCTATCCAGCTACGTTCTAACCGAGAGGGCTTCATGCTGCCAACAGTACAATGGCAATGGTTTGAATGCACATTTCATTATATGCGGCTACAACATTACTTAACAACCATAATCACTGTTTAATCCATCATGATGTACACATTCGTACGGTTGCCATTGCATTCTCGACTTGAAGATGGCTGCATTATCTTGATCTTAAATGATCACTCATAAGTAGCCGACACTTTTCGCACACCTTCATCACAGACTCTGGATTAAGATTTGTGAGAAGAATGATCCTGTTCACGGGATATCTTCTGGATAGCTCAGTGGTAAGTGCATTGGCACACTAAGCCAAAGGTCCCAGCTTCGATTACCGTGTTCAGGTGTAATTTTTCTATTCAAGAATATTATATTTAGATAACCGTGACCAACAAATATAATAGTGTGGTTATTTAATCCACTATAATATTTGTTTTGCAGGTCAACTTCACAGACTAGATGCAGATCTCCTGGGTTGGTGGCTTTGCGAACGTCAGCTGCCATCAGGAGGACTGAACGGACGCCCAGAGAAACTTCCGGATGTGTGCTACTCCTGGTGGGTGTTGGCTTCTCTTTGCATGTTGGGGCGTCTCCACTGGATCAATAGCGACGCCCTAGTCGCGTTCATCCTTGCTTGCCAGGACCAGGATACAGGTGGTTTCAGCGACAGGCCAGGTGACCTCCCGGATCCGTTCCACACCTTGTTCGGGTTGGCGGCTCTGTCGTTGCTAGGGGACGAGTCGGTCAAATGCGTCAACCCGACCTACTGTTTGCCGCAACATGTCATTGATAGGTTAGGTTTAAGGCCACAAAAACTCTCTCTCTAGCTTTTATGTGTAGTTTAGTATTCGTGTGAATTGCTTATTGAAATATATTTCTTCAACATCAAAATGGGTTTTATTTATTTTTACACAAATTTATTAAGCGTAAATGGCAATGTCTATACACCAGAAAATTGTAGTCCTTTAAGTTCACAATTAAAACAACAAAACACATAATTATATAACTTTAGGGGTACATCTGTCCCCTTCTTCAGCAGAAGAGTAAAACATTGACTGTACTATTTAATATGGTAGAATGACTATAAGTTAAAGGTTTAGGCTTTGATTGTGCAGTTGCCTGTTCAGACTTGTCTCGTTATTCTTGGTAGATGGATAGAATGTTGCATTTATATTATATTTAATTATTAAATTCAATTATAATATCTGTTATTATTGTTTAAATATAAATTACTGACTGGTTTGAGAAGACCAGATTGGAAGGAAAGGAGAGAAGGTTATTTAAGGTTGAGACCACGGGGGTGCCTGGCTTTGGTAATATATTGGTGAGCAAGTTCCCACCTACGAAGCTGGGAAGTATTGCAACTATTGGGGAGAGCTCGTATAACTCTAGTACTAAGCTGAGTTATGTGTTTGGTCATGAAGTGCTAACGGTTTGTCAGAGTTGTTGTGGTTGGTGTCAAAACGGTGCCCATTCATTCGTTGTCCGAGTGTTTCTGTGGTGAGGCTGATGTATTTAACAATGCAATAGTTGTATTTTAGCTTTATATACGGTTTTCTGTGGAGCAGTCATAGTGGCCTTTCATGGGGTGGAAGATGGGTTACAGATATTAGAGGGGACGTTTGAATGCGATTCTTAGAGCATTGTAGAGAAGATTTTATGTGATGGGTGATGAGGTTAGGATATTGTCGCCTGTGTTTAGTATACAGCTGAGTTTGTATAGTCCTTAATAATACTAAGTGGTGAGGGGTATGTAATTGGAAGGTTGTTTCCTGAAAGGCTCTTGATTGGATAGGGCTCTATTTACTTGACTGTTGACTATGTGTTTAGGGTATCCTCGGACTGTAAAAGCCTTGAATAGTTAAGGCCTTTTTCCTCAGAATATATAGTTTGGCTCTGGTAGCTAGGTTACAGGGTAGAGAGCATTTTACATGAAGAAGATGGTTTTTTTGAAAATTAATCTATTGTTGATGGTTGGTATGGACTGTGGTGTTTATATTTCCCTCATGAAGGTTTAGTTCTAGATCCAAGAATATGGCACGGTGTTGTGGAATGTTATGGGTGAATCTGAAGGTGCTATGGTTATTTAACCTGTTTAGGAACTGTAGTAAATTAGTTTCAGAATCTATCCAAATCATGAAGATGTCAATAAATCTCATCCAGCAGAATGGTCGCAAGTGTCCGAATCGCAAAAAAGTTGGTCCTTAGTTTGCCCATGAAGAGGTTAGCGTAAGAGAGTGCCATATATGTGCCCATTGCCTTCGCTCGGATTTGAAGGTAGCGTTTGTCCAGGTAGCGGAAATTGTTCTTTTCAAGTATGAGGTGAGCAGATTCTACTAAAAAGGCAATGGATGGCTTGGCATTGGGTGGTTGTTTGTCCAGAAAATGTTACATGGCAAAAAGCCCTTGGGTGTGGGTTATTTTAGTGTAAAGCAAATTTACATATATAGTGACCGAGTATGGATTGGTGAGAATTTTGTTTGTAAGTCTTGTAAGCGGTTGAGAAAGTGGTTTGTGTCCTTTATGTTTGAAGGAAGTTGTTAGACGAGGGGTTGAAGATGAGAGTCGACCAGCGCTGAAATATGTTCGGAGGCGCCCCTCAGCAAACGACAATGGGGTGGCTCATTGAAGGCCTTTCCTTTTTGTGAATTTTGGGCAGGAGATAGAGAGTGGGCGTGTATGGATTAGTGGGTATGAGGAACTCTGATGATTTGGCGGAGAGGTCCTGATGTGGTCCATGTACTTTTAATAAGTTCTTGATGAGACTGTTGTGTTTGGTTGCAGCGTCATCGTCCAGTTTATTTTAAGTATTTTCGTCCGCAAGTTATAGTTTTTTGTTTGTGATATAAGTGGAGTTGTTAAGGATCACTGTGGTAGATCCTTTGTCAGCAGGAGCATCATAATTTCTCGTTTGTTTTTAAGCCTTGATAGGGCCTCTCTCTCTTCAATATTGAGGTTATGGGTGGTCTGAAGGTAATGGAGTCCCAGGTGGAGGGTGGAATGAACATCTCCAATGCTGGATCTGCCATCTTGTCCTGATCTTGGTTGAACTGGTTATTCTCAGAGAAGTATTTGAGCCTCAAGTTCATGGCATAAGTAAGGACATCTTCCACCAGAGCGAAGTGATCAAAGGTGGCCGATGGTAAAAAGATAGGTCTCTATTTCAGTTAGAGTTTGTGATTGATAGGACTGGTTCATAACCTGGTTGTTGTAGTTATGTTCTATTAGATGAATGGAGGAGTACACACAGTTGGTCTAGCTAAGGTTCCTTGCACACAGCACCATTTTTTCCCGTGAGTTCAGTCGACCATTAGGTGAAAAGGAGCTTTACACACATCACGGTTGCACGGCCGTCGTTGCACCCACGGCATCAGTACCTCACTGGACAAGTCCGGTACCGTGGTCATGTTTGGTTGCAGTAGGGCATGCGAGTATATGGAGATATTCACATGGTACAAGATTTCCACGTACGTTCATCCGGCATCATCACTTTTAAGTCTTGTGTCAAGCGCCAAACTGCAAGTCCGGTGAAATTGCTTCCTAATTTTCAAGTTACGCTAAACCAAGCTACCACTTAGACATTGTAATAGTACAGCAAACTACGATTTGGACAGCCAAAAAGTAATTGAAGAATTTCACATAATTCTCACATAATTCTGTGAACAATGTCACAAATGATCACTCCGCCTTACATTCAAAGGATGAACTCTAAATTGTAATTCTTTTCTTTGTAAATATAATACAAAGTAATTACCTCTTGAGATCCATTGCACTGACTGTCTGGAGTTAACTGATGTCATATGGTGACTTGAAATCTTGGCGTGCCTTGAGTTGAGAGGGATTGGTTAGGCCAAAAAGTGAGGTTCGGGAGGGTTTGTCACCTATGAGTGGGGGCAGGTAGTGGCCCCTTGTCTAGTGCTTTGATACAGAGTGCGGAAAGTTTCTCCAGTTTATTCTGTATCATATTGTTCATTTTCATGTGAATTTTAGGAATGAGTCTGGGAGATGAAAGATGATTTTACAAAATGAAATAAGTTGTTGAGAATGGTGGTAGGTTAACTATTTTACTTGGGATGTCAGGATTAAAGAAGTGAGGCTAACTGATTGTGCTATATTGGGTCTGATCTGAGATTGGAGTTCAAATCCTGGTTGGGTTTACTGAGGGTGTTTATTCCTAAATAGTTTCCCATGCCGCTTCCATGCAAATGTGGGCAGATTACCACTAAAATAATTCCTTCCTCATCCCCACTCCATTGGGAAAATTATCATAATGCGTATAACCTGAACAGGTATTAAGACACAAATAAGAACAAACCTTTCCCGCCTCATCAGTTAAGTAAAATACCTGGATCTTCCTCCTTTAATTGCTTTCCATTCTTCTTCTCTCGCTTGCAAACATTTTTTTCTGACACTCCCATCTCTATCTTGGATCTCCCTTGCAGTCTGTGACATTGGTTCAAATCCTGGCTAGTGTTGAAACACTAATCTTTATACAGAGTAGAAGTAGGTGTGGTACAAATGATTGAAATACATTTCAAAGATGTATGATTTTATTTACTGTGAATAATATTGACATAATTATGAATGGCTAGAAAAACAAAATGAACTTAACTTTATCATTCTCAGTGTTACCAACATTTTCTAACTGGCATGGTCAAATAACATAAGTCTAAACACAATAATACTACAAATACATAAAAAAAACTACTCAATAACTAGAATATTCAATAAATAAAAATAAAAAGGTTTTTAAATTTACCAAAACAATAATAGTCAACTTAAATACCAAACAGTATCTGCAGTCCAATGTTCATAGAAAAGGCCTTATCTGATAGAAAAGTTAATAGATCTACTTTCAAACCACAAGCCAGGTAATCTGTAGTTGTCATTTTTGTAAATATTATCAATACCTATAAAACAACACTTATAAAATGTTATCAATTTTGGTCTTAAAACAGGTTTTTTTCTAAATTATCTTTACTATGAAAATTGGACTAGCTACAGTTTCAGCAAACATTGTACAAAAAAAAATTTGTATTTCAACTAAAAATTCAGCTTTATATTACAAGTGTGACAGATAAAGTTGTGATGAATCACTTCAACTAGGCGATGTATTTTAAATGTATATTTGCAGTTTAGTGATATTTATCAGATGCCTTAAATACATCCTGTTCCAAAATAATGTTTATCACATATTTTACAAGCTTATAATAACTGTTGTTTGTGATAACCTTAAAGTTATAACCGAGTGAATGCAAGGGGGAAAATAAAGTGTTATGCCCCCTGGCACATGACCAATGGTTATGTACTTAAATTAGTAGTGAATTCAGTACAAGTCAACTATTGCTAATTACTAGGGATGTGTGAAGCTTTGAAAACTTTAGATTTAGCTTCAATTTTTTTTTTATGATTTCGACATTAACAAATATTCATCAAATTTTTAATTTTATAATAGTATAACTCTATAAGGAAAACCTCTTTTCACATTATGAAAACTAATAAGTAGACACATGCAAAGGGTGGGGTTATTTTTAAGGGAGAAGTGGTGTTATTTTTCTCAAAAGGTAATACAAGCTGAAAGCAATATTATTGATGTAAATATGAGTCGAATTAGTATTTGTCTTAAAAAAAAAAAACTAGGATAAAACTGTCCAAATTTTTTGTTCATATTTATTAACATTCAGAGAAAAATCAAATATAAATATGCACACAACCTTTCACGCTTATTAATATCAAACTTGATATATCAATCAATATCATTACCTTCGAGTCTTATGAATAACAATATCGAAATAATCAATTATCAATTATCAATTAATTTATGCTTAGACCAAATAACATCGAAACATGTTGTCAGAGAAGACTAAACTACTGTCAAATATGGAGAAGGGAATATAAATTAAGAAGAAATAATTTTTCCAAACATGACCGCCTGTAGCAAGGTCCGTATATATTAATGTCCTTGCTTGGACCTAGCGTTAAATCTTTTAAAGGCTGTAAACAAAGAATCTATCGTAATGTATAAAAGTAGAAATCATGACTTTTTAATGCCAACTTCAGATAAAAAAAGCTTAAATATCTTGAAAACTCATTTTTCCTGTGATCCATTTTATACCTATCAAATAAATGAAAACTAATACTATTTGTATAAATGGCAGCCCTGGTATAGTGCTATCACCAGTGTTACCGTGTTGACAATTATATGGCATGATGTGGTATTTGCCAAATTTTTATTTAGCCCCGTATCTTACTACTCGTTCGGGTTATACGCTTAAGTACTAATTATGCTGATGTATTAGGAAGTGGGAAGGTTGAAATTAGAGGAAGTGAACCCGCATTTGTGAGAGATTGTGTTTATTTAGAAAAAAAGCTTAAATTCATGTTATTCATGTGAAAATTTGTTTTATCGCAAATGTGGATTTTGCATGTCCCTACTAATAAGTGTAAATTTATGTGTACTCCTACAACAATTGGCACAGTGTTTTACTAATAGTTTCTTTTTGAATTCAAAATGGAGTTTAATTCAGTGTTTGTGTAAATTGTATTCCTTATTCTCTCTTTTTTTGATAAAGGCAACACTGGTTATATTACTCAATTTTTGTTAAATGTGTGGTTGACTACTTCTATTATATAAGACAGAAATTCACGTTTGTGCATTGGATTCTTGCCACATGTTTCTTTTTTCACCAGGTGTGCTTTCCTAATTATAACATTTAGTCATTAGGCCACCTCATTTTTAGACAGTAAATATTCATCAAATAAAGTATTGGCAACCAAAATATGCAAGAGATGTTATTAGTAAATTTTCTATGAAATATGTTCTTTTTTTGCACTAAAACACACTTATAGCATATCAAATAAATATGAACATTGGAAAACATATTTATTTTTTGACATTAAACAATTTGGATAAGATGTTCAAACTTTGCCTCGACACGCCCCTAACCATTACCACATGAACTAAAAACTGTAATAGTAACAAAAACAAATAACTATCATGGAAAATTGTGGTGATTTGGTATGATTTGGTAGTAGTGCAACTTATAATTTTTTTAGTGAAGTTTTAAGTCTGGAGGCTTGTGCAGTTAAATATATAAATAATTTTAGATTAGCAAATTTAACAGTGATTTCACTGTATTTAAAAAAAATTTAAAACAAAATATATTTTTCTTGAAAAATAAAAAAGTTTTTATAGGAAATTACTTAATATATATAAATTAGGGATGGGCCCTCAAATGTCTTGAATCCTTATGGACATGAAAAAAATTCTCAACTTTTCAAGTGAATTTGTTTTAGAGCTCTAATAATGCTCATTGATGTTTCAGAACCAATATAATTATAGGCTGAACTTAACAACCAGGCCCCATACCAGTAATTTAACACTTTACTGAATGTACGAATGTTATGATGAAAGGATTATAAGAAACAATGTTAACATTTAGTTATTATTTGTATTTCCAATTATTCTTTTATATTTCTTATGTTTATAATTTTTTCAAAGATTCAGATTCAAGATTTGATTTAGTAAAATATTGATTAAACACAATAGTAATTATTTATTACACATATTTAAGTTATGGCATGTGTACAAATCCTATTAGTTAGAGGTTTGTGAAGTCCACTTTTTCAGTTCAAAGTGAAGTCAAATCGAATGAGATATTCCCGAAGATGAATTGAAGTTCGAATATTTAAAAACATGTTTAATGTTCGATAAAAAAAAAATCTATTCTACATAACTATGTAACTTTAGGTAGTAAATATAATTTACAAAATGATATGTTACAAACATAATTAATGTATTTAATCTTAAAATGATAATATATTAAAAAATAAAATAATATAAAATGTAATTAAATAATTTTAGGTTTTTTCTATGCAAACATTAATAAGAAAAAATAAACATAAATGTGCATTTTAACTTTAAATATTTTTTTGGCAAATCTTGAATTTTACTTTTGAATCAAGATCAAAGGGAACAAATATTCAAAGAGAAGTCATTTTTGAAGCTCCAAACACCCCTAATATCGGTATAATTGGAAAAATAATACTAACACATAAGATGCACCCGTTTAATAATTTGGCCTACCAAGGGCTTGGCTTCATCTTCTCTTGTCATTTTTTAAACCACAGCTATGAACTAATTTCTCAAATGTGTTATGGATGAGGAAGGTTGAATTTAGAGGAAGTGCACCCAACCAGGACTGAACTCTGATCTTTCCATCTTCCAAGCCAGTCTATTGTGAGATTAGCGCCTTAGAGTATGCTGCCACTGAAGCAGGTTATATATGCTGTATACAAATATCACCACCACATTACATTCAGAATGGCTTAAGTTCAACATTTTCAGTGATTTTAATCTAGTACAACTATTGAGTACAGAAATAATAAGCCACATGCATAAAAATATATTTTTTAAATATTAGAGATGAGGTTGAATGAGTTGCCAATTGCCTAGAAGTGTCTCCTATATTTATTAAACCACAAATTATGACACATTTTAGTTTACCTTAATAGTTAAAACATGCTCAATCACTATGATTGAAATAAAGGGTGTGCAAAGCTTCGACTTGGCTTCAAAACTAATATCAGCTTCTAATTCACTTAAAAAAATCTGGCTTTGATGAGTTTCACCAAAAAAAATTAATATTGACATCTAAAATACCCAATTTATGTTCAATTACCGCCATTCCGAGCTGTTTTGTACATACAAATTAATATTTAATTGGAAAAGAAAAACCACTGAAGTAATTTGATGGTAAGTTGTGAAAAGACTAAGATGACCAAGAAAGAAAGAGGAAGTCTGTGGATAGCCTGGAGACACAAGCCAAGGGTAAAGTGCTGAGCCCTGGTATACCAGAGGTTATTCCTCTGATGAGTAGGTACGGAACAACATCAGCCGGACGGAGGTATACATCCCCCATTGGGTCCAAGAATCAGTATGCTCTTTGGGAACAAATAGTCAGGACGCTCCTCCCCCTCGAACCACAATTGGTTATGAGAAAGAGACTACCCTGCAGTCTCTGGGTTTGACCAACGTACCAAACAAAGAAGAATTTATACACACACCCAGAACGAAGAAGATGATTTAAAACGGCTATATATGCAAGTTGCATTGGAGTTGGAGAACTAATCCATGTAGACAATATATAATAAAATAAGAATTAATACAAAGTAGAAAAAATGGATTAAAGAGTAATAAAAATATGTCATACAATAAACAATAAGATAGGTAAAAACGCATTTAAAAAAACCCTTCCTTGGACTTCTCTTCTCTATAGCAGGTCTCTTACACCTTATTGGTGGTTTAACCTTATCAAAATCTAATACAAACTTAACCATATGTTTGCATGCTATAATGAACGCATTGTAACAAAATATATTGGCATTTATTTTAGAGATGGGTCAAATTTCTTTTTTTATCAAATTTTAATCATTTTTCCAATAAATGTGAATCTTATAAAACATAAACATAATTAATTCTTCCGCAATGGTATGATTTTTCCCCCCTTAAAATCCAATGTTATCTAATTTCTATATATTTTTGATGTGCGAATGTGAAAGAGAACCAAAAGGCGTTGCAAACGTTTAAAAATCCCTCATTATTAGTGATGCCCCATCGAATCCTTAAGGTTATTCGAGATAATTTCATATTCAAGACTAAAATCCTTCAATTTATCAAGGGAAATTTGTTTAATGCTACTTATTGGTGATTCAGAATGAATTATATAATAGGATGAATTTAACAACCAAGCCCCAGACCAGTAATTTAACACTTAACTCAATGTAAGAGTTCTGTAAATTGAAAAATAATACCTGGGCACGGGAAGTGAATCCGGGACTTTTGGCTTAGTACAGCGACATGTCGCCGTTAATGTTAGAATGTTATAATGAATGGAAATATGTTAACCTGTATTTTCTATTATATTTATATTTCCTCTTATTTTCAGGTTATAAACCTAGATCTAGCCTTTCTTTATAAAATAAAGTCATGTTTAGATAGCATCAACACAACATTTTAAGGTAACATGGGATTATGTTATAGGGTTTTATGAAAGCTATTACACCTTCTCTAAAAACACTTTATAACTAGTCATGGTTTAAATTAGGAGGGATAGCCAGCACACTTACCTAGGTGATACTGGAGTAGAAATTGTTTAGATATAACACTAAAAACACATAAACACATTGTTAAGGACAAGCTTTCACTGTCACAGACAGCTTCATCAGGTCAGGAGAGTAGACTGATGCTTTTGATTGAACTGTAAGGTTGACTGTCCACAGCTGACTCCTGACAGTCAGCTGTGGACAGTTAACCTTACAGTTCAATCAAAAGCATACGTCTACTCTCCTGACCTGATGAAGCTGTCTGTGACAGTGAAAGCTTGTCCTTAAAAATGTGTTTGTGTTTTTTAGTGTTATATCTAAACAATTTCTACTCCAGTATCACCTAGGTAAGTGTGCTGGCTATCCCTCCTAATTTAAACTATGATTTAGCCTAGTGCTCTATACCACATAACCTCAATTTATAACTAGTCAGAAACTTTGCCTACATTTTGGTGATGATAATATTAAAAAAATATCAAATCACTTCATAAATAATGCAGACTTTCTGAATGTTTGCAATACTTGTTAGTGCTTTCCCATGTAACACTTTAATGCTAAGTTAATATCAGCGCCAATGACAAAAATTGAAAATAAATAAGCGTTAATCAAGCTGTAAATAGGGGTCTATATAATTTTTTAAAAAAAAGCTTCACACACTTCTCCCTTTAAACAAATTATTAGTATCAGAACTAAGAATGTTTATTTAAAATGTGAAACTCGATTCCCATATACTATCAATTCTTACCATTATTGAAAGAATGATCTTAATATCACAGTTTTTGATAACTAAATTTATATCTTTAAATTCCCATTAAATGAAAATTCTGAGAGCCAAACAAACGAAACGAGCAGTATTCAAAATTGGGTAGATTTTCGTTGGTGCCATCTAGTTATTTTGCCATTTCACTTTAGTACGTGCAAATTGTAAATATAATCTCAAATTAGACATGGCCATTTAATTCAAATATTGTGGTTTTCCTATCTTTAACTTCTTAGGTTTTTATTTCAGTAGGGTATATAAATAAATCACATATATTTAGTGTGAGGTTGAATGTATTAAAAAGAATTGCAATGGTTAATGTTGAGAAATAAGAATCGAAATATCAAAGCTAAAATGTAAGAATCAGAACAGTGATATCTTTAATATTTAGCATATGTTACTGGCATAAAATAGTTTATATAATAGGACTAGTAATCTCTCTCTCAAAAAAAAAAAAATCCACTTCATCTCTATTATAATAGTTAGAAGCTTTCATTGTATACAAAAATATGTAAACAAACTTTTTCAACCTCTAAACTCTTTCTCCCCCCACACAGGGAATCAATGAGGCACATTTAAAATGTGTCCATATCACATCCCAAGTCCAAGAAGTCGTCGTCGTACGAGGTTAACTCCCTTCCTCCTGCGACTGGATTTATCACAACTGGATTTATCACATTCACCACTTGACAATCCTGAGAATCATTATCTTGAACCGTGATCACAGTCGTCTCCCCCTCCTCGTCGTTGGTGGTGTCCGTGTCGTCTGAGATGTCGGGCACACCATCACTGCTATTGTCTTTACCATCGGTCGCAGGTGAAGGAGGGGGGTTTCTCACTGCCGGCTCACCATCAATTTCGTCTCCCTTTTTTACCTTGTCTAGAGTTAGCTCGGCTCTAGTCTTTAAACCAGGGAGCAAGTTATCTGGAACAATCAAACCAACTTCGCAAATCCCAATGATAACCAATTTTGGTTGCAAAACATATTTCTAAATAAATTTTCCAAATCCTATTTTAATAAGCATTTATATTAGAGATAGGTCCAAATTTGTATCTTTGAAAGTGTGTGCGAGTAGGTGTAAGAGATAGTGGTATAGTAACTTGTTTAAATTAACATGTTTAGGAATAATCTCTTCAAGGGAAACCTCGTTTAGCTTTTGCAATTAAAAGAACAACACAGTTCAAACTTTACACCACTGCCAATGGACTTAGGGGTTATGGCTGCATCTTGAGGGGATATCGATAGTTATCGGCCAATCCGCCGACCTAGGTTTCATTCCATCAGAAATAATCAGGAAGGAGTGTGAGACGCACGACACAACTGCCTAAAAAGCGTATAACCTGAAAGAGTAGTAAGACGCGGTGCTAAATATTAAAAAAATAAAATAAAAATAACTTCCCAAGAGCGGAAATAAAAAAGTCAAGAAGATAGAAAAAGTATAGTATTTTTACTCAACTTTTTTAAGTTTTCAAATTTCTCAAAAGATTTTGATTTCAAAAACGCAAAAAGATTATTCTTAAAGACAAAATAATTAATAGATGTATTCAAGTACTCAAATTTCATGCTAAAATATAAACTAAGGCTCATATTAAAACTCAATAAAGTTATGAAACTCCCAGATATTGCCAACTTCTGCGAATAGAGGGTGTCATGTGTTAAGATGTTAAGTTTAGTTTTCTCAACAGGAACTTATATTTTTCATTCAAGTAGTTCCTCATTTGTCCTTACAAGACTGAAATGACCATGCTTCAGACTCATGGCTCCAGAGAAAATCAGGTATTGCCGGTATCTCTGGATCTGTAGCCAGGAACTCTTCATCACTAAACCAGAGAGACGGTCCATGAAATTTACAGACTTAACAAAGTCGAGCTTGTTGTATGAATATATTTTTGTGCTGTATTGTTTGCCTGTTGAGGGTTCATTTATTGTTTATTCTTCTCACTATTTGTCCGGAAGTTGTTTGTGAATCTGGAGTTGCCATATGTTCTTTTCATTCTAGATATATTATTGTTAATTAGTTTAAAATAGGTTTTATTTTAATCTAAACAGCCTAAATGTCTTTTTTGTGTGTTAAAACATAAAAAAGCTATGTATTTATTATAGATGGTTACAAAGTGTACCTGCTGACAGAGTCCTTCGTAACTCCTCGGCTTTTTGTTTCCTCAGTTGAGCGTTGGCCTTTTTCTTGGCAGCATAAAACTGTCTTGGTTCACCAAATATTTGTATATTCTGCTCTCGAGTTAGAGCACTTTGTTTCACTAGTTGAAAATAGACTCCACCAGGAGTTCGTCGACGATCCAGTTTCTAGTCAAATTAAATATAATTAGAATATATATATAGCACTACATCATACTACCTGTTTTGGTTATATTCCTATGTGCTAATTAGTCTAATGTGTTAGGGATGAGGATGAATTTAGAGGAAGTGTACTCATATTTGTACGGAGCGTGGAAATGGATTTAGGAAATATCGCCCTCATTAGAACCAACCGAGATCGAACTCTGATCTCCCCATCATCGTCAGTAGTCTTCTGTGAGAGCGACACCTTAGATCATACAGCAATCAAAATGGGGAGTTAGAAAATAAAGTAGTAAAACTGAGTTTCGCAAATCAACTCAAAATATAGAAACATATTTTCAAATTTAGATAAGGAATCGTAGTTTTTTATCCAAGCTGGATCTCAATACCAGTTGGAGTCATATGTATTTGTACAAGAAACACTATTAGCCTAAGGATAGGGAGGTTTGAATTTTGAGGAAGTGTACCCACATTTGCATGGAGGGTAGAAAACTATTTAGAAAAAACTGCCTTAAGATTTTTCAAGTGAAATTGTTTTTAGAGCTCTAATACTGCTTAATGGTGGTTCATAACGAATTATAGTTATAATATTAACTCAACCAGGCCCCAGACCTGTAAGTGAACACTTGAATGAATGTATGCATATTATAATAAATTGATTATTAGAAACATTTTTAACAATTATTTATTATTTGTATTTTCAATTATTATTTTATATTATATTTACTCTTAGGTTAATAATTTTTTGCAAGATTTGAAGGTGGATTGAAGATTCATATTTGTAAATTAGGATGTATCAATACACTGTAAATAATATTGCTTACCATAACTAGCATACCTCCATTTCCCTCAATTTGTTTAGTCTCATTGAAAAATTTAATAGCAGCTTCTTTTCCAATAACTTCGACGACTTTTACTGAAATCAATCCAACATTAAAGTTCAAGATATTAGTTTGCATATCTGCCAACATTAGAAGGGAAAAAATAATAAACCCTTCCCCAAAAATAAGGGATGGGATGAGAAATTGACTTTGAATACAGTCGAACTTGGTTATAGCATAATCTAAGGGGCCAAGCAAATTTTGACGTTATGTGACGTTTTGAAAGAGATACCAACAAAACACTGTCAATAGCTTGTAAAGAAAGACATTTACAATATAATTTTCTAATCCAAACTCACGACATATATCAACCTTTTTCCATCCACTTTCACATGCTCTAATGACACTTACTTTTCTTTTTGTACTACTACTACTTGCCATGATTATAAAAAATGTAGGCCAACGTATAATGACTACCAAATGACTAAACAACTTACCAAAAATAATGTTGAACTTATAAAACATGAGAAAACCACCTTGGCTTTGAGCTTAGACGCGCGCACGAGACAGTTCCAGCCGGCTCATTGAATATGACGAGGGTTAGTCCTCTCTTCATTTTGACCTTGAAGCACCCACGATTCCCACAACCCTCTCCCTGACTTGGTTTGACATTCAGTCTATTATTAGACCAGCACACTCACAGCTTGCTATAAAAATATACTTCTAAAAATTTGCAATTTTTTTCAGTTTTTCTTACACAAACGTATATTTAAATACTATTTAAAGCAAAATATCTAAGACTTTGACACCAAAACTGAGGTTTTTTATAACGTTAAGAGATGATTTGACCGGATTGCTAAATAATGATGCTATGCTCGAGTCGATAGAATAGCCAAGGCCGTTATAACCAAGTTCGATTGAAAAAAAACAAACTGCAAACATGATCAAAATATTCAATCCTAAGTTGAAACTTAAGTTGTTATCAAAAGAGCACAAAATTACAAAATTGCACATAAATGTGATTAGTTCCCATATTAAATGTTTGGTTTTATTTTAATAAGCCTTGGCATCAAATCGTTTCAAATTGCTTAGTTTTCATGTGCCGAGATAAGATTCCATTTTATTTCCATTAGATTTTCTAATGGTAAAAGGTAAAGTAATGTTCTGGTTTGTTTTGTTTCTTTCTTTGATTGTAAGATTTAGGTGTTTTGGTTTAATTAAAATGTAGTCTTTCATTACTAATGCATGTTACACAAGCATAATATAATAACTTACGAACATAATTTAAACAGTAAATATATCCATGCTAAATAAAAAAATAAATGAAAACAAGAGTTAAATAATAGAGCATCTGTATTATATTTGGAAGGTATAGGAAAGGTGGATAGAAACATATACAAGGGGGGACAAACACAATATGGCCTTTACAATGAAAAGAAGAACACAGTTCACACTTTACACTGCTGCCAATGGACAAAGAGGTAATGGTTGCCTCTTAAAGAAAATTGATCATCACCGCCCAATCCCCCGACCCAGGTTTCATTCTATCGGAACTCATCAGGGAGGAGTG
>CABFOW010002778.1:44931-63595 GCA_902141385.1 Timema californicum | reverse complement strand
CCTCCACCCTAGTTTTTCTATTAATCTTTTAAAAAATAATAATAATAAGTTTTAAAATTTGAATTAAAATTGTTTCTAGGAATTAAAAATATATTACACAGCTACAAACAAAAAAGTGACATTATAATTTACTGATTATTGTATTTCATATTTTGAGTAAAATATCATTTTCCCGGACTTTTATTACAATTTATCAAATTCCCGACTTATTCCCGTTTTTTCCCGATCACTTCAAATTCCCGGCTAATTCCCGTTTTCCCTGATTTTCCCGGATGGTAGACACCCTGTTATAATATGAATGTTAATAAAACAATCTGATAAAAGAAGCATTTTGTTAAAATTTTAGTCTATAATATTATTAAAAACACTGTGAAAAAAAATTCTTTGCGATTTCTGGAAAAAACAAACAAAAAAAACGACGGTACAGAGACTAATGTGAGTCCTTTTTTGAAATCAGCGTTAAAAGATTATTTAAAAACTTCCTTTGGTTATTAAAAACATTAGAGTATTTTCAAAATTAGTGCTATAAAATACCAGTTCTGGAGAAGGGTCCTTGACTTTGGTATCCTGCCAGTGGCGCTTGTAACCTCGGAAACTGCCTTGGGACCTCATCTTGTTGGGCTTGGTTACGGAGAAAGGAAGGTTGTAAGACTCCACTCCCAGGTCCCTGTTGAACTTCTTCTTCTTCTTCATCCCACAGCTCTCCAGCTCATCCACCAACGAGTTCTCCTGAACGTCTGCGCTCCACACGTTATACTTCTGAGATGGCCGAGAGGTGCTGTTTGGCCGACCCTTTGCTTTCCCAGGCTTCCTCAGCTTGGGCCGTTTGGGGTTGCTGTCAGAGTCGCTGTTGCTGTCCGAGTCGGCAGAATTGTTCTCTTCCTCGCTGTCGCTGTATTTGATGTCCTGTGTTTTGGTGGTCGTTGAAGGTCTTTCGAGCGGAGTGTAAGCGACTGCGCCCAGGAACTGTAAGCAATTACACATCACTTTATTATTATTATTAGTAGTAATAGTTTTGTAAAGAGTAGACCTTCTTTCCTACATGTTCTTATTTTTTATTACAATATTAACATTTCACTTTGAATCTAAAGTTGATATTTTTCCTTGGTGATCAAATCAGACCAAAAATAAATTAATGCCATTTTCAATGGTACATTATATTCATAGATAAAAGTTGTTTACCTGGTTTAAGAAGTCAGTCTCTCAAAATATGTAAAAAAAGAAAAGAAAAAAAAAGTCCTATTATTATTATTATTAGCACCGCGTCTTACTACCCGTTCGGGCTATACGCACTTACGCTAATGTGCAATGGTAGGGTGATTGTGAGATGAAATGAAGGACATACAGTTTAACGTGGAATCCGAGCCACGGTGGAGGCCTGGCATTCCCCACATTCACAAGATGTCTTGTCAGAGGTGAAGGAAGGGCTTGGTAATCAGATAAATCTGTGCCGGGACCGAGGATTGAACCCTGGCCGCCAGCATAGAAGTCTGACACTTTACCCCTAGACCGCCAGGTCACCCGCTTGGAAGTATAAAATAAAATCAATAGATAATAGCTACTAAACAACCAACCTTTTGATTGGTCAACATAATGAAACAGATAAACAGATCGAAAAACACTGTAGATGGTTTGTTTGGCCTACGTAAGTTCAAAGAACGTCCTTGTCCAATTAGGTTAAAATTGGTGTACGCATACAGCAGTTATCACGAGGCAAGAATCCAGTGAGACACACAAAATGCCAAATAGGTTAAAACAGAACCTTGTTTAGTTTAGTCAATTAATATTGTTTGAAAATTTATATAACATAGGAGTTCTAAAGGTAAATATGAAAAATAAATAAAAATAAATCAAGTATAGGCCTGTGACTGCATGTTGCAAAGGAATCTGGGCCTGTCCAAAGAGATCAACAAGAGTTTTGAGGAAGTAGAACAATTTAGATAACTGGAAACTATGATAAAAGGTAGGGATGACATTAATTAGTCCGGCTCAAAAAAATAATTCACAGCAGCAATATTTGAAGGCGGATGGGTGTCAGGTTTAGGATTGGATGAAGGTTGTCTCAAGATAGGATTGAACGGAGATTTTACGTTCTGGTGGCCATGAGCCTTCAAATTTATAAAGGCCAGAAAGTAGGGTTTCAAATTTTAATATTGATACTGGATTTCACATTAACTATTTTTTGTCTTTAAAAAAAAATCACTGCAATTTATTACTTGTTTGTGTTATACAAATGATAGTTAATAAAATGAGGTAGGTATCAGGTAGGAAATATTTTTAGAGGCAGTATAGGCTAACTTTAGTTACTTTCAGCCAATGTACAGTAGCCCCATGGCTTCTTTGGTGCTGAATGACAGGTCACAGCTGACTTCTGATAGTCAACATTTATGTATATACCTAAATTTCGATGGTCAGAAGTGAAAGCTACTAAACAAATAATTTTTCAGATCACATGGTTCGGCGTAGGGATACATAATTTGGCCTGGTAACTTTTCAAAGCCATCAGAAGTCAGCTGTAAGCTGTCAGTCAGCACCAAAGAAGCCATGGGGCTACTGTATGCAATAAAGACCTTCCGCTAGCTGTTACCGCCTCTCCTATCGTAGACGGGGTTTTAAGTAATTCTTTGCTTGATCTCAGTCACAGAAACAAATTAAACTTAAAAGGACTTGTGTTCAAAGAATGTTAGGGAGAGAAAAATAATTTGCCAAAATTATAAGGAGTACTCTAACAGTATGTGACCTGCTTTAGTCCATAGCGCCACTAGCCGGTCCATCCTTTCCACCATATTTTACTGTGTTGATGTCACGTACCCCTGTCCTGAAATTGCCACATCCCTCTAGGATTTTCCTAACCAGCCACTCTCCATACAAGTTGAACAGACTGGGTGACAAACATCATCCCAGTCTCACTCCTCTTCATATCTCTACACTGTTGGTCTCTCAATCATTCAGCCTACCATATTTTATTTAGAATCGTGTCTTACTACCCATTCAGGTTATATGCTAACCATAATTTATTTTGGTATTGTCCATGCGTTAAGACGAGCTCCTAAGATATAGTCTATTGAGTTTAGGAGTGGTGGTAACTTACAACTAGCATAAATAATTATTATTTCCTTAATAATTTTATATTATCAAATGCTTATAATAATACTTTCCTAAGGATTACTTTTTTTTAACACTGTGTCTAACAACCCATTCAGGTTATACGCTTTTAAGTACTAATTTAATATTTAATATTTAGCACCGCGTCTTACTACCCGTTCGGGTTATACGCTAAGTACTAATTAAGCTAATGGTTTTTAGGGGTTAGTAAGGTTATATGTATAGGTAGTGTACCCGTATTTATAAGAAAGGAGAGTGGAAAACCAACCCTCCGTACACCCGACCAAGTTTTGAACCTCGAGCTCTCCGTCATCGGCAGTTTAGTCTACTGCAAGAATAACACGTTAGATGACACGGCCACCGAAGCGGGTCTAAGGATTACTGTGTGGTTGGATTTTTAATGAGTTATTTTTTAAGTCAATTTTTGTTATACCTGGCCTAATAAACAATCTAATAAATGTTTAAATAGCCAGATAAAATTATAGCCCACTTTAGTCGAGGTCGTCTACAGTTTATGACTTTATTAAGTAAACACGACTGAATTTAAATCTGGACATGATTTGTGAGTTGACAACTGGGCCTCCGTTACAAGCTGTATGTCGTCAATTAGTGAACAGCTGACCCCAAGCTGTAAGGAAGCCTTTAACTAGTTTTACCAACCTAACAAAACCTTACCTTTAATGTGTCAATAAATCAAAAGTTAAGTTAAGGTGGGATTTTAATGTGTTTTGAAATCTTTTTTATTGATACGCATCAAAATTACATTTTCATAAATATGGTAGGGCCTATATTTAAGCAAGATGTTTTAAATGAAATATATTTTGATGCCAAATAGATGGCTAGGTTATTTAACATGGCATAGTTTATAATAAACATACTCTGGTCATAGAACGATCCTAGTTTGTTACTGTCATAATGGTGATGTGTTTAATAAACACACAAAAAGTAAGAGATGACAGATATGAAAACTGCAATCTGAAATACACAGTAGATCTTTACCGTTTTTTGTTTGTTTAGAAAATGTAGCGTTGGGAGCCAGCCCTTTTCCCAGGTAGGTTGTTTTTGCCTTTTAGTTAGTGATTTTCTGCTACTGTAACTTCTTTCAAAGTTTCGTTTAAGCTGGCCAAGAATAAAACACCTTTCATTGAAGGTGATTTCATGGAGGAGGCCTTTAGTGATAATGCTGAATAGAACACTATTTGTCGAATTCAAAGAAAAATATGAACTGCTAATGATTCTGTCCAACTATCAGCATGCAAGATGTGGAATCCTTCTCTCTCCAAACATTTTACAGATGGATGAATCAAAATAGAATTATAACGTATAGACAGTTCAACTAAACATTTATGTGAAAATGAGCTTAAGATTTTTAAAGTACCTAAAGAGAGATTTTTGAAAATCATACTAATAACCGGATCAACTAAATATTAGATTTTTTTTTCACAAATTCAAGAATACCCTAATTATTCTAATTGGTAAATTTACTAAGCTATTGAGATTTTGTCTATTCAAAAATTAACCTGTATGATATCAATTGTGAATTGACATTCATGAGCTTTCTTTCATTATGTCAAAGAGATAACAGTTTGTCATCCTTGGAATGTTAATGTACAATAGACACTCAGTTCTTTTAGGAAAATTCTTAACTTTGGAGAGTGAAGGCTATGTCATGTAGGCCTAAGATTGTTTTAAGAATAGTATAAAGCAAAGAACTGGTTTGCAGCTTATTCACAAGGGTGTTCATCGGCTAAATAAAGGTATTGGTAATGTCCTTTGGTGATTTAAGGAACTGCATCCCCAAATAAAATACTTTCTAAAATAAATGGATATGATCTAATAGGTACCAAAGGATCCAAGATAGCTAATATATTTTGTATTCCTTTTTAATACAGTTGAATAGACTTAACTTACTTTCTTCAATAGGCTGGTTAATGATTTTGATAACAAACTTTGAGCCAGAAAAACCACTCAAAATCATCGCTCATCTAGAGAGCTGATATGAAGATTAAGTTTGAAATACTAGAACCAGTGCAAACCCCCCTTTTCTATAGTAACTTAGGGTGAGGATGACTAGAAAATCAGGCAAAATGGCCTAATTTTAATAACCTATATTTATTTGTCATATACAATGAAAAGGTACACATTATACAATATAAACAAATGTAGAGCGTGAAGCGCGTCTTCCTTCCTAACCAGAAGTAGTTCCATATAGATCATGGAGACCATAACTCAACAATGACCCAATGCGTGAGGAATATAATTAAACATGTCAGACAACATTCCCACTTGACTCATAACTAAGTCTATGGTCCCAGGTTCAAAGAACATCTAATTCAACAAAGTGATCTTTATAGTTTATTATAAACAAAGGTCCCGCGTAACACACAGGCGTTACGCGCTCATAAACCCCAGGCGTTATGTGCTCATAACCCCCAACAAATATCATAATGTTATACATCAATAACGAGCAATGGCGAAGCAAGTCCCATTCTACCTTATTAGTGTCCTGTCTCCTAACATAAAGTAATCTATCCAGACAACAGCTAATCATAAGCGTACCCACAAATAAACACTGAATGGGTAGTAAGCCCAAGACGTAGAGTTTTACTCTGCGTATTCATTCCAATGTAAATATTCCAATAAAGCCAACAGGCACAATAAATAGGGCCGGAGCCCGAAAAGACGGCGGAAAGGCGACACCATTTAAGTGACAGCGAGAAGCGCATTACGTAGTGAGTTTACATACTCAAACTAAGAATAGGCGAGCCAAACAGTAATTTAGAAAGTTTCCCCATTACGCCGAAATATAATTTTGGTATAGACAATAACAATACTAATAATCCCCTGCCCTACGTTGCCGTTCTCACCTCGATAGGCTGGTGGTGTAATAAGTGATCATAGATCACCAACGCACCGCTATATATACAAAGTTAAAGTTGACAGAGATGGGGAGGGACGCGAGGAAAAGGAAGGAAGGAGAAGCGAAAGAACGGGCTGACGAGATGGTCCAAGCAACGTGTAGAATATCCTAGAAGCTTGACATGGCTGGAAGAAGCAACTATCTTCCTTTGTTTCCCGCCAGTCTCGGGTTTGACGCTAAGTGGCGCCTGTCGAACGCTCCATCAGTCTGTCTGGAGGTTGTTTGGAGTGAGGTGGTTGGTGCTTGTGCCGTGCTTCGTCGCTCGTCTTGGAGGTTCGGTGAGTGTCCCCCATTTGATTAAGCCATAACTCGTAAGTTGTTACATCTGTCTTGTAACTTGTTACACCAGTTTCAGGATGTACTGTATTTTATACTATATTTCTCCTTGTGCTGTTGAAGATAGAGTTCAGAGAATTCATTTTGTTTTTAATCATCTCGATTCTACTACAATGGAAATGAAAATGACCACAACCCAAAATGGTGTTGAAATGAAAACACTTTGACTGTATTCGAACCAAGGCTCCCTAGTCGGACCGTTGAGTTTTAGACTCTGTGCAGTCTAGATGATTTTACACTTCTTGCTCTCTTCAGAGCAAAGACTGCATCAAACTATTCGAATGGAGACAACCTTATTTAAAATGGCGGAAAACGTAAGTCAGTGCTCTAGCAGACAAAACAATAATACTAAAACAATTGCCAGTCAAACACCTCAAGCCTCAACCAACACCGTGAGAACAGGGCATGGCTGGTAGCCTTCGTACCAATGATGACCAAGATCTCAAGAAGACTGCATAGGTATTGTTCGCGATGGACAGATTTACACTTGGTCACATGATTGTCAATACAGTTATCAAGGGCAAAAGACGAGGCGACGCCGCATAAGTAGACTATTCGGATACAGCCTTTGTCTTTAGCGAATAACCGGTGTTCTAAAGAAACCACATTTCCTTAATTTCATTAAAGGTCTAATTAATAGCCTAATGGTTATATATGCAAGTTAAAAAGTGGGTAAGCCTAGAGTAATATGAAAATAATAAATTTTTATTATTCTATATTCTTTTTCTAGATAGGAAAATAAGTAGGTTATTGAGTAAAGAATTAATTAGAGGAATAAGCTTACCAACCGAATGGGTACTAATAAGACACGGTGCTATTTAAAAAAAATAGTTAAGGATTAAATACAAGAAGTACAGATGAAAATAATCAAAATTAGAGTAGATTATTAGCACCGCGTTTTACTAGCCGTTCGGGTTATATGCACGGTAGATGCTAGGTGCTAGAGAAACAATGGATAATCGCGGGACCTATGAGGATTTGTAAGACGATTGGTGCCCAAACCGGTTCCCAGTCCCTTAATCTAGAGAAAATATATCAGGCGAAGCCAGCATTTTAAAGTCTAGGACCCAATAACCTCTTAATTTGGAGTTAAAACTTTGGAAGGTAAAGGTTTAACTGTTAAAACTCCTAATATGTAACACGAAATAGTTCAATAAAACCTTAAAGTGAACCAAATAAATACTTTACCTCATCATCTTCAATGTTTTCGTTCATATTTATATGGCAAAGTTATAAAACACAACGAAATGTTGCAGGTATATTAATAATAACCTTTAAAAGCAAAACTACAATGAGCATACAGAATTATTCCACAAACACATAGTCGTCTATTCTAGAGGAAAACACTATGAGCTCGGAGTAGCAACATAAAACTTTCGGACCACATATCACCATTAGTTATATATTTACCCACTAAGCAGAACTTCAACCAACACTAAATACAAGGTACGCCTTAATTAGGGACACGCGTTGACAGTAGGGGAAAATAGTAAAAAAATAGTTGAAGCAAAAAATAATAACGAATAAAGAAAAGAATACTAAACTAAAAAAATAAAATAAAATCAGGTTACCCGTTTATTCATATAAGGAAATATAATAAAAATTATACAGGTAACGATTCACTAATATATATATATATATATATATATATATATGCAAAAGGTTAAAATCAAGCATTCTGGTTCTTCATTATGCTATTCTACAGGGGGGTGGAACTTAGGTACCTGGAAATGTTGAATACATAAGAGTTTAAAAATTCATTTTTATCAAAACTTGTGAACTTGCGCTGTATACACGTCAACTTTAATACGCCATGACTTCTATGTTTGAATATACCCCCAGATCAAACATGGTGACAGTTTTAATACTAGATTTATATGTCGTAGGCGAATAGGAAATTTCGGCTTATTGCAAAGGGCGCCGTCATTTTAAAATGAGCCAGGCTAATTAGAAAACAATATCATATTTGCTTTTCAGACTGATCATTTTTAGGTTTTAGGTTTAGATTCAAGAAATTCAGACAAGAAGAAAACTAGCAAGCAATGTGGATTGACTATGAAATATGATACCATGGAGGTTGGTAAAAAGAAAAAAACTAGTGATGATCCTGTTGTGGTAATACTTCCTGTTGAGGAATATTTTGATACATTGCTATTGAAACACCACACCACAGGTTAAGGAAGTAAAGACAAAATGTTATTTGCACTGAAAAATATTTTTTTTTATTGCAAGACCGGCTATTGAGATTGTTGTACCTTTGTGTAAAATGTGCAATTCAAAAATAGTCTTAGCAACACTGAAACATTGTCATACGACTAATCACTACAAAGGATTTTAATGTCCGTGGACAAGTTGAAATGATAGATTTACAATATACTCCACGTAGAGATCACAAATGGTTAATGAACTACCAAGACTATGCAACACAATTTTGTATTCTTTGCCCTTTGAAAACAAAACGTGCTGCTGAAGTTGCATTGGAATGGTTGAAGATTATTTTAGGTTTTAGAGCACCTCATATTTTGCAAAGTGACAACGGTCGTGAGTTCACATAACAAGCCATTCAAACGGTAAACTACGTTAACCTGAATTTTTAGCTCGAGGTTATATTATACCCCAAAGAATAAACTAGAGTGTTTAAAAAAGAGTGTGGAGGGTGAACAAAAACCAATACATTAAAGCATTTTTTTATACAAACTAGTAAATAAATAATAATTTAACATCATCTTTCTACTCAAAAGGATACGGATAATCGATTTAAGCTAAAACAAAAATTAATAAAAAATATTGGTTATGATAAACAATTAAATCAAAACTTATCTAAGTCACGGTCTTGCCATATCGCTGAGTAGGATCTTAATATTTCAAGAAAAACATGTTAATAATGCTTGAAATTTTATG
Organism: Timema californicum; assembly: GCA_902141385.1. Taxonomy (NCBI): domain Eukaryota; kingdom Metazoa; phylum Arthropoda; class Insecta; order Phasmatodea; family Timematidae; genus Timema; species Timema californicum. The sequence goes on along the minus strand of CABFOW010002778.1, from coordinate 54,333 downwards.
TTTTGACAGTTTGGAATAGTTTATAATAATAAAAAGGATTACTAATTGCATATTATAATACATTAATAGCCCGGTAGTTACCATTAACTTAAACCTGGTGTAAAGTGGTCAGGGTTTTAGGCCCTTAGCTCTCAACCATTTTATGTATAAAATTATATTAGTTTGGCTTTGTTTACATATTAATATACTAAAGATACTGAGAGTACTAAACCTATAAATACATTTTGTTTTTCCATTCATCTAGGCCTAATTTAATTCTCTTTATTACTATCAAATAGTTAATTATAAGAAAGTGTGAGGTTTTATGGTAATTATAAGTTATGTAAATCATAACCAAATTTGTAAGCAATATATGTTTTAAATTTCAATTCATTAACTTTATTTTCAGGCCTTTATCTAATAGTTTTTCATTATTTAAAGTCTTTGTTGGAATATTAGAGTCATCCAAATTTATTACTTTTACTTTTCATTTTAAGCATCGTGCAATGTATTAATAGCTGAACCTGGAAGCTGGGAGATGCACCCCTTGCTTGCACGTGCGGTATTTCAGGGGAGGGGGAGGTTTTGGCGCGGACTCCTGGCCAATCAGTGCCTCTAGTTTAGCGTCTGTTTTTGACCTTATGTGGAAGGAAAGCGTCAGACGCGACTGGGAGACTGGCCGGTTAGCACGCAAAGAGAGAAGACCGGTATTCACTACTTAATTTTCGTAACGTGTAGAGATAGTTTCGAGATGGTTGAAAGGAGAGGTAGGCCAGGTGGATAAATAATTAACCTTATAAATGTCATAACTAATTAGTTTTTTCTAAATTAAGTATCCGTGGTACCAACATGTAACATATTTGTTAAAATAAAACTTCAAATTCTACGCTAAATAATATATCTTTAATCGACTGTGTCCCTCTACCCCCACCATTATCTATATAACCCCGAGATGCTCTACCGAAACAACTGACTGCCGTGGACGACACCGTAAGAAGATGAGGAGGTGAGGCTGATTATCACAACAGCTGATGATAGAAGGGGTGACTGGGTACAAAAATGGTGTACAACTTGGGGCTAGTAATCAAAACTGATGACCATAAAGGATGACTGGGTACACTGGATAACTTGAATTAAAATTCCGAACATCAGTTTAATATTTAGGTTTCCTTGTAATTATGGTGGGTTGCTTAATGTTGCAAACATAAAAAGGTTTTGAAATAATTATAATATGAGTAAGGTCATTTGATTCTCCGTATACTTGTGAAGGAAATGATTGTATACAATCATTTTTTACTTGCTATTTTGTTTGAATAAAAGTCTTATATATATATATACTAGATTTTATGTACCATCAACCTATAGGTTACCACAACTGTTTGTGAATATGTTTTTTTCTCAACGAATAGGTTCATGTTTAAAGTGAAATTAATAATTGTAGGGTAAGGGACTTAATACACATATGCTTAGACATTTATGAAGTGCTCGAAAAGGGGATTAAAACGGCAAGCAAAAGTTGTTTTTTCACATAACTATGCAATATTTAAATAAATAAAGCATTGTAAATGCCCACTTTTAAATTGATATGGATGATTACCAAAATATAGGCCAGGCATTCTTATATTCCTTTGGCCAAACTATTCAATCATCAAAGAATATCGCATTAATATTCATTATAATAAACTATATATATATATATCTATATATATACACACTTAAGTTACAGACTTCATTATCATAAAAAATAGTCATAATATACCAAATTTGAACATAATCAGACAAAATTAACTCAAAAACATTCAAAACTAGCAGAATTATCTGGTGTTGCCCGGAGTAACAACACAATTAATTTTATGTTAACCCCACGCAACTGATAGTTTTTGTTAAACAGGGAAATAAACTCTTTATTTATTATTCAGTCACAGTTTTAATACACTTAAGAAAATTCTATCAATAATTTAAAATTGCATCTTCAAAGTTCCCAAGTTTGTTCACTTGGGTTTAGGATTTTAAAATATCAGACCTCTTAGTGGGTCACAGTGTTCATGACAAACAGAAAAAACAAACATCTCAATATTATATTAATATAGTTTTATAAAAGTCAATAACCAAATATATTATTTTTAGATAACAAATATCTAACTATATAATGAGTAAAATAAATGTTTTGTATAATAAAAAACATTCTCTTTTCTTAATGATCAAACACGCATTCTATTTTCCTGTTTAGTTAGTAACGATAATGTGTATTGTTTTATTATGCAAGATAAAATTGTTGTTTAATAAATAAAACCAACAACTTTTAGGTCCAGGGTGCTGTAACAACGTTTATGTTGCATAGTAAAATAAATTATTTGAGTGTTTAAAGAGATAGGGCGATCAGAAGTGATATAATATTAAAAAACGTTTTAATCAGTGGGCTATCCAATAAACCTAGATAAGATGGGGATTCTCAATGCACCTCAAAAAACTAGGAAAGGAAAATTACGATGGATGGAGACAGCAAATGGAAGCAATACTTATAAAAAAACAACCGCTGGAAATACGTCGATGGAACTATTCTCAGGCCGGCAACATAGGAAGGTGCCGATACAACAACCATTGCAGCAAATATCTCATTTGCAGACACGTAGTACAAAGCCAATCGTAAAGCTAAAACTGACATTCCCTAGGTTGTGAGTCCTGCAGAGCTTTGACACATAAGACATCGTGAAACATCCCATGGGGTGTGGTGGAAACTAAAACTAGTTTATCAGTTGAAGGGCTCCACCAGAAAAAAAAACACTTCTGAAGAACCTTTTGTTCACAAAATTGCATGACTGGAAAAATATAGTGGATAACTTATAACTTTAAGCATAGGATTACCGTATATAGTGCCAGATAGCTACGATAATTTTCCCTGCGCAATTGAAGCGAAAGGTGGACTTCCAGATACAGAGTCGTTGAAAGTATAACTTATTGAAAACCAAACAAAATTTTAAAACATCAAAGAAACCATATAAGTGCAACTATTATAAAAACTCTGGGCACAAGGCTGCTGATTGCTGGCCAAAAATGTTAAATGAAAAGCAAATTAAAATGGCATTGGAGTAAATCCATTCAGTAGCAGAAGAGATTGTGACTTTGTCGTCATCATCGGAGAGCGCTCTCCACGCGCAGACGACTCGAAGCGATAACGTGTGGTCTGTCGACAGCGGAGCAGCAACACAGATACGTGCCGCAACAAGAGTAGTTTTTTGGAACTCACGGCAACCACAAATCAGAAGATTAGGTTAATGGACGACAGCACGACTGACATAAAGGGAATTGGAACTGCAGTGACAAAAGTTTTGAATGGAAAAGGCCAATCAGTAAAAGCGAGGCTATAAAATAAACTTTTTGATGCGACACCTAAGTCTAATTTATTTTATGTTTCAAAAACCGTTAAAAGTGAACGAAGCGTGTGTTTCAAAGCAAATAATGCTGAATTATCGATAAAAATAGCGAAGTGTTGTTGACTGCCCATACACGCAAAAATTTGTATTATATCAAATCTGACGTGCCAAATGGAAATAGCTACTACTTAATATATAACTAAGGTGAGTTTAAAGTAAATTTTTAGTGAGCTTGAAAAGTGGCACAGGAGGTATGAGCACTTAAATGAACATGACCTAGGCCTACGTAAACTTGTTCGAAAATAGATATTTAATGCCATCAGCTAGCCACACAGTTTCACATCCAGAAGCAGACACTTTTTATGTTCAGCACTCAAAGCAACATGCCTTTACTCGTCCTTGCTTCAATCACTGTTTTTTTCAGCTAGTTATGGCCCTGTTATCCTATATAACCGTTTCAGCCACAGTTAAAACATTTTATATTCTTCTTACCACTCGGTTTTTCGTGATTCTCTTTCTTCTCTTCATTGTGGGATGGTTGACTTATAATATTTTTGTAGTTTTTCTGAACGTTTAGGGCCGCAAACGCAGTGGCGACATCATATTTTTGCATGAGCCACTTCTCTTCCCTGAGAAGTCAAGTGGTTAGGTTCTCGAACGTCTGCATTTCCTCAGCGTATTAATCTCACATACTTATAAACACGATGAAGTTGCTTGGAAAACTCTCGAGGGTTTTGGCAATTTTTTCCACGTTGAAAATGGTTTTTCCGACGTCTGCTAACGACAGAGCCATTTACTCGATCATACTTAAATGCTGATCGATACTGTCTTGGATTCATCCTATGGCTGAAGAACTGCTGCCTAAGATTAACCTTATTTACAGAGCAGAGATGTTTGTGTACGTTCTTAAAGCGATTCCACTTCTGTGCTAGCATCCAGCATATGATGAATGTAGTTAAATATACTCAAGTCCCGTTGAAATTACCAAACTTTTTTCGTTCCCATCATTACACGCCTTACTCCTCAACTTCAGCTGCTGATGGTTTTTACTTCTTGGGATTGATGATGTGGATAATTTTCTTCATGAGCAATATTATTTCCATTTGATATTTCCAAAGTTAGAATTAATACCATCATATTTCTGAATATTGATATTATTGACTTTATCCATCTTTTTAAGTAACCTCTATGACCTTTTCACACAAACAAATCCGTCACTTGGGATTCTCTGAGCACTCTTAAGGATAAACATCTTAAAAATGTCGTCTTTTACATGCTGGCGTTTGGTATCCGCTAACAACGTAAGCATCTATTTAACGTACACGCACACGGGTAGTTAATTAAAGATCAACACTTTCACAAACACACTCTTGATTTACTAATTCAGAAGCACAGTCTGTATAGTGTCTCCATACATAGGGAATACAACCGTATCCTGAAAGTCACATGATACCACTGAACCTATGATATGACTGATCAGATTAGACTCCAGCATTTAACTGACTTTCGACCTAGGTGTTGCTGATGTGCTTTTACCCTCGCTCTAGCGACCAAAGTTTGAAATATAACTTAAACAAAACTTCCTTTTAGATTTACATTAATTTGTGATTACCTTGAAAAAATTATATATATATATATATATAGCATAATATAACATTAAGATGAATATTTTCTTTCAATTCCACGCCACCCTGTGATTACAATAAACAAACAAGATCAATTCAATTGTCAGCCTCAACCAGCACAGCTGAAGTTATGTACGATTAAGACTGAAAAGACGGAAGTGATGTAGGTCCTACTTCTAGGCGTAGTACTATAGTTCACAATATGAACAAAGCAAGGACTACGTAAGTCATGTATTCAGCAGAATTGAATTCAAACAAGAGCATTCAAAGTCGTTCACTATGTAACAGTGATCTTATATAGATAATGTTCTCAAGAAATTCGGTATGCAAAACTGCAAATCAGTGAACACTCCATTTAATGGAAACATTAAGTTACCCGCCTCGGTGGCGTAGTTGGATAACGCGCTAGTCGTGTTGAGCTCGACTGCTGAGGACAGGGAGATCGAGGTTCGAATCGAATTCGAATCGTCGAAGTCGTGTATTAGTCACAACTTTGTGAATGTGTGGAATGCCAGGTCTCCACCGTGGTTCGAATTCCACGTTAAACTGTAGGTCCTCCATTTCATCTCACAATCTCCCTACCATTACACATGAGCGTAAGTGCGTACAACTCGAACGGGTAGTAAGACGCGGTGCTAATGATGATAATAATAATTCAGAGGAAGAGCACCCATATTCACTAGAAGGGAGAGTGGAAAAACATTAATGAAAAACCACACTCATTGCATCCGTACGTAGCCCGATCTCCCCGTCTTCGGCAGTCTAGTCCAACACGAGTGTAGCGCGTTAGAGCACGTGGACACCGAAGTGGGTAGGCAGTTATTAATGAGCGCTCTAATTTAATATACAGTACATTTATATTTTAAATAAAATATTTTAGTTAAATGATAACTGAACTTTTATCAAACGTGTGATATGGTAGTATTTTTTTTTTTAATTTAGCACCACGTCTTACAACACGTTCGAGCTATAGCCTACGCTTGGTATTAAAATACAATTTAAGTCTCATTTACGGGGAAACGTTATTAACCTTTTTAACAACCTATCAACAATTTATATATATATATATATATATACCAACAATTATATATATATATATATATATATATACATATACCAAATATATATATATATAAATATATATATATACCAAACATTATATATATATATATATATTAAATAGATTGGTAGGTTGTTAAAATGCTTCGTTCCTCGTTTCCACTCCATTAGAGTAATTATCATGCATATAACCCGATCAAGTTGTAAGATGGGCTGACTAAAAGGCACCTATATTATCATTAGTAGTATTATTAGGTGTTCTGTCTTAAGACAGGTCCATTTCTTTTTTCAGTGAATTTAGACCGCCAATGCGCCCAATCCTCTGTCTCCTCCTTCAGCTATCAAAATGTTGTTCTTTCCTTAAAATCATGTAAGATTTGAATCCTTCTTCTTCATAATCCTCTTTATTCAAGGAGGAGACAAAGGACAGGGTGCAAGGGCGAGCTAAATAAATGGACAAAAATAATGGACCTGTCTTAAGACAGAACACCTAATAATAAAAATAATGTGTGCTTTTTAATAAGCACGCTTACAACTTGATCATGTTATACGCATTATAATTACTCTTATAAGGTAGAGATGGGTAAATACGCATTTTATAGGTAATCTATGCGAATTTATGTGGAAGGAGAGTGGTAAATAATTTATGGAAAAAACAACCTAAGTAGACACCTTAGACCATTAGGCTACTGAAAAGGGTTTTAATCTATTTAAATAGTCGTAGATACATTCTTACATGGTATGTATTTAGATGAGGTCTGGGCAAACTCTGACGCTCTGGCCATAACTTCGCGATAACAACAGAAACCAGATCAGACGTGTGTATTACACTCTAGCGTGGCCAAAGAGTTGTAACTGAACTAGTCCCTCCAACCCAACTTCCCTATTTATATTAATTATTTCATAACCCAAACCAAAATGTGATCTAAATTAATACTAAATATTAATTTGTTATTTTTATTTTAAGCTATCCTTCATCTAAATCAAACCCAGTCTAATTGTTTTTAAGGAAAGTGAAACTACCTGTCGCCCGAACACAAGATATTTAAATATTTATATCTAGCACCGAGATATAAGATGATGCACGTAAATAAAGGATGATCAGGCCGTATACTAACCTTGTCAGGATCCAAACTGAGGATCCCGGGCCGGGTACAATCACTTGCACTTAAGAGTAACTAGAACGCAACTGGAAATAAGTCCGAGAGCTGTCAGGAAGAGTGTACCTGTCACTAAAAGACCTCTAGGGCTGTCAGGGCTGGCGTATGTCACTATGTAGCATTTGGCTACAAGAAAAAAGAGAACAAGAAAACAATAACAAATACTCACTCCATTTCACCATCCTGGTGGCACTATACACCGAACCGAGAGAGACGACAACACTATCGACCGCAATTCCACCGCACAGACAACTTACCAGCTCCGCCTAAGGATCCAACCGCGCCCACTAGAGTTCGCCATGTGCTCAAGCTATTCCAAAGAACTTGAGAAGAAATGAGATGCTTGTCCCACAAAATGCCCGAACATTCCAATTGCTTCGAGAAATGAGTAGAAGCTCGTCCTGTCACTCACATTTCGCTCCCGGTGTATGATACTCTCTGGTTCCCCTCCCTTTTATCTCTTTGTTCCGTGTTCCCTGAGTTTTGCGAATCGTATATAAGACCGGTGTAGGAAAGCATCCGGCACTCTTGGACATTGCTCGGACTTAATCGAACGAAGCCGAGGCTTCAGCATTATTTAAACAATGTAGGGCTAAATATATTTTCGGCGTAAATATTTTTTATTGTTATTTTTCAAAATTCCCTTTCGGCATGTTATTATTTATACTTTCAAATTAGTAACTGTTTGAATCTTATAAAAAATTTTCACGTTGTATTTAAATGGTATAATTTCACTATTGAGATGATAGATAAAAGAAAAGAGGATCTAAAATATAAATGTTGAATCTCGCCTTTTAATTATGCTGGTTAGATTTTTCTTGTCTACGTAATGTTTAAGTAAGATGTTCCTATTAATTTTTCTTACTTACTCTCCTGTATTGTTAATATTGTGATTGATAAATTTAGGGTAATGTGATTTTAAGTTATGATGGTATATATTAGATACTTGTGGACAATGCTCATTTTGATTATGTTGAATAATTATGAGTAATAGAATGCAGATATTAGATAGTGACAGGGTTCGTATTAGGATAATATTGAGTAACTTATTATGCAAAGTTCAGGTGAAAAATAATAAGATAAATGATTCTTTGTTTTATATATTCTAAAAAAAGAGTTGTTAATTGAAAGTAAAGACAATCTTAACTCAAATCCTTCTAGCTCATTGCAGATTGTGAATTTAATGAAGATTGTAGGAGCTATTATATATTTCTACATAATACTTTTAACTTGTTACATGAACATATATATATATATATATATATATATTTATTTAATTCTGATATTTTTAATAAACATATACATGCACTTCTTGCAATTTATTTAATATTATTGTTAATGAAAATACCCCTAGGTTTAGAAACTAGTACTGTCTACTCCTTCCTTAATTTCAAATATTATTATTATATTTATATTTCTGTAGACCAACCGCCGTGTTCTTCCCGCACCTGGATTGAGTTGCGTGCCCTGGGTTGCTTTTATGAACCCAACATTCAAAACTATTACTCATACAGCTCACTCCTATTGCTTTCGTTAAAATATAAATTTATTTTTATGAGATTTGAACCCTCTTTTGTAGGATTTTGAGATATTTAGGATTCAACTAGAAAACTCCTGGGTCTGTCAGAGACGGCGTATCTGTACGTCCGTGAAGTTGCCCCCCTCCCCCTCTTTTAAAAATACAATTTTTTATGATTGCAATCGTTTGTTCCGGATTGTTCCGCAAAAATTTTCGTTTGTTCCGTTTTGATGGGACCACAAATTATATGTTTACATTGGGGGGGCCAACTTCACGATAGCCCCCCACTTGTAAAAATTCAAGTTTTTATGATCGCAATCGTTTGTTCTTCGTTTGTTCCGGATTGTTCCACAAAATGTTTCGTTTGTTCCGCATTCGTTCTTGCACAAATGGGACGTAAACTTGTGCCACTTTGTTTACGTCCCATTTGTGCAAGAACGAATGCGGAACAAACGAAACTTTTTGCGGAACAATCCGGAACAAATGAAGAACAAACGATTGCGATCATAAAAACTTGAATTTTTACAAGTGGGGAGGGGGCTGCCGTGAAGTTGGCCCCCCCAATATAAACATATAATTTGTGGGCCTATTAAAACGGAACAAACGAATTTTTTTGCGAAACAATCCGGAACAAATGAATAACAAAGGATTGCAATTATAAAAACTTGAATTTTTAAAAGTGGGGG
>CABFOW010002778.1:21743-44803 GCA_902141385.1 Timema californicum | reverse complement strand
GGGGGGGGCAACTTCACGGACGTCGTATTTGTCACTAGCGAACCTCTGCGGTGACACAAAAAGAGATTAAGTGACGATGCGACCAGATATCTCAAGGGGCTGGGTGTGGAGGAGGATTGGAGGGAGAAGGCTTAGGCCAGGACATAGTGGAGGGATGTGACCAGAGATCTCAAGGAGCTGGGTGTGGAGGGGGATTGGAGGGAGAAGGCTCATGCCAGGACATGGTGGAGGCAGATTATGTGGTCAGCGCTTGGTCTTCAAGGCCTGTGATTCCCGGTAATTATAATCAAATTATACTAAAATAGAAACACGAAATAATCAACTAAAAAAACTCAAAAGTAAATTATATCGTTTACAGTAATCTCAACAACTCCATCAGTGGACCCGCACACTAAAGCTGTCAAGTTTATCTGGTCTGGTTTTTCTGTTGACGAGGAGATCTGTTTTAAATCCCGTCTGGATGTAGTGAAGGATATTTTTTTTTACAAAATAACTTATAGTTAATACGAGTATATTCGTTTTAAAAATGCTACCTACTTACGTCCTACATCACTATTAAAATTAAATTCGGATAACACGAACGGGTAGTAAGACGTGGTTCAAAAAATTCCCCCATCTACTTGAGACAGATAAGTCATTTTATGTTTTGTTCACACACACACACACACACACACACACACACACACACACACACACACACACACACACACACAAATGAATATATATATAAATTCTACCTTGGTGGTATTGTTGTAAAGCTCTCGCCTCAGGACCCAAAGCTCGTGGGTTAAAACCCACCTGGAGTCGACAGATTTTCCTTGATCCATACAAATCCGTAGCACAACTTCCTTCGGAGAGGAATCAAAGCAGTCGGTCTCATGTTGATTGTGGCTTGTAAAAGATCCCTGGATGGTATATGAAAATACCTTTCCCTGAAAAATTGTTAAGTCCTTTCACTCTCGCTCATAGAAATTCTCCTGTACTGCTATAATAATTCGGTTCAGAAAGTGCCGGTTAAATACCTCAAATAAATAAACAGGACCTCCCTAGTATGTCTACTTGCTCCCAGATGGTGCGGGCGCCCGTCACAACTAGAATAACCTGTAGATATAATGAGTACTAAACAAGAACAGAACGCAATTATTACTATATATATAAAAAAAGGGTGTGGACGTGTTTTTCCATCTATCCTTTCAAAACTTCCACCAAACAAATACTAGAAGTCCCCCAGTCCCCTTCCACCTTACCTTTGCTCCCATCTAAAAAATATCCTGTTAGTCATATAAAGATAAAATAATGTGAGAGTAGTGCCTTAGACCATGAAACCACCATTAAAGTTTGTGTTTATTGTTATTAACAAAATGATGTTTGTTCATCTGAAGGAAACTTACTTAAGGATAGTTCACTGAATAACCTATTCTTGAAAGCAGTAGTATACCCACAAGGGTGCTTGAGGGGGCTCTAGCCCCCTACCGTAGTTTGGGGATGCCCCNGGGGGGGGGGAGTTATGCAACTAAATATGACAGCAGTATATACCTTGGCTAATATTGTTAAGTGTTTTACTAAAAATATAAGGCTCTACATATCTACCTATTATAAATAATCGGTGGATTTTGTGACAGTAGGCCTGTGTGGCGGTTAAGCCAACTGTAATTTAGGCCTATTTATTGATTATTTTGTTAGATTATCACGTTTATAATAGTAAAAATATACAAATGATCAAGTTAACAAATACCAATTAAAGACCTTCCAAAAAATCTTCTAGGTGTATACAATGTTTTTTTTTTGCCTCAGGTGGTTTGGGGGAACCTACCCCCAAACCCCCTCGAGCCCCCCTTTCTACCACACAATCCTACGTACGTTACTGTTTGAAAGCTATATCCCAAGCTTTAGTGAAGTATATGAGATAGTTTTTACGTTTGTATTGTACCATTTATTTTTATTGTAATTTAACAAAATAAAAGTTTCTGTAGATCGACAGCCCAAAGTGTATCATCCCTAGAATATTTCGTATAGGCTCTTTTTGCGATAGTGGCAATAATTAGTCGGTTAAAATTAGGTATAGTTTTATTAAAACATTGGTCTTTTTTTTTGAGGCTTTAGAATAAATAGTTGATGTAATAATAACCTTGAGTTCAAGTGGTTTCTTAACCGGTTTTTTCTTACTTCCCAGGAGAATAAAATAATGCGAATATTTAGTTTGGTATGAAAAGCCGGTTCACTCACACGGAGTCTTACCGTCGTCTTCTATCTTACTAAAATCCAGTCACTCAGGTATTTTTAATTTCTACAACTCACTTTTTTTGTGTATATAGATGTATGTCATTGCAGTTTTTATAGCGAAACCATTATTTGACCATAACCAATCAAATATTGCTCCACTAGAAAGAGAGAGTTTAATTTTCTTCACACGCTGATATCAACAGTTGTTGAATATATGTCATGAACATAGCGACATTAGATGACAAACTTTTTAAATGAATAGCAAAAGTCCTCTGACAAGACATCTTGTGAATGTGAGGAATGCCAGGCCTCCACCGTGGTTCGGAGTCCACGTTAAACTGTAGGTCCTCTATTTCATCTCAAAATCACCCTACCATTTCACATTAGCGTAAGTGCGTATAACCCGAACGGGTAGTAAGACGCGGTGCTAATAATAATAATAATAATAATAATAATAATAATAATAATAATAATAATAATAATAATAATAATAGTAATAATAGCAAAAGTTGTAATTAAATTTCAGATTATTGTTTATAGTTATTCATGAACTGTTGCTATCACCTCGTTAAGAAAATTAAGCTCTGTTTTTCTAATGGAGAAATATTTTGATAAAAATAAAGTTTTGCTCTAAAAACTGCCAAAATCACTGACCTTTTCTCGCGTCCCCTACATCTCCATTTTGGTGCTGCCTGGGAAAGCACTGAGAAGTTTTACACATGTTTAGAAATCTCGGATTATTTATGAAGTGGTTTGATATTTTAAAATATCGCTTTTATCTCAAATTTCTGTGAGAGTTCTTAACAGCTAAATAAGTTTAAATTTTATGTTTTAATTGATTTAAAAAAAACGTGTGTTAGCATACACAGAACTCCATAAAACAATCCCACATTAACTTAATATTTTATGTTTTAATTGATTTAATAAAAAACGTGTGTTAGCATACACAGAACTCCATAAAACAATCCCACATTATCTTAATATTTTATGTTTTAATTGATTTAAAAAAAAACGTGTGTTAGCATACACAGAACTCCATAAATCAATCCCACATTATTTTAATATTTTCTGTTATAATTATACCAAAATGACTTTATTTTAGGAGGAAGAAGGCAAAATCCAAGATTCTGATCATTTGCTTTGATCTCAGCAGCCCACATTTTCGCGTAAGGCGTTGTTGAATTAAAAAACACCCTTAACCTCAAAATACTAAATATTCAACTGGTCATAAACCTGCTGATAGTTTTCACCTACATTTTGTTGACGGTGATATTAAGAAATAGCACACAACTTATTAGACAATTTGAAACTTATAAACGTCTGCATCACTTAATAAATTAATATTTTTTTATTTAGCCAGCTTCGGTGGTTGAATAGTCTAAGGCGTCACTCTCTCGTGATAGACTAGACCGCCAATGACGGGGAGATCAGGTTTCAAATACTAGCTAAGACTACTGAGGGTGGCTTTCCTTAAATGCTTTTCCACTTCTCCTCCACGAATATGCTGGTACACTTCCTATAAATTCAAACCTACTCATCCCTACAACATTAGTGTAATTTGAGTATAACCTGAAAAGGTAATATTGTTTACGCAGTTATCTAGCAACTTTTTTTTTTGGCGTTATGTCCTATTAACTGACAGGGCCATAAGAATTTAATTACACTAATTATACTGGAGTAAAGGCACGTAGTTTTGAAGAAATGTTCCCACAATTTCGTTCAGGAACAGTAGAAATCACTATATTAATCTCGACCTCCCATCACCTGTCAATGATACTAGGTGGGCTTGTCATTTAGTCGACGTGATGAATAACTTTACCCACAGCAGCATTTTTCAAGTTAAAACATGTTTTTATTCCCCAGTTGAAGCTTTTTGAAAATCTTGTTCAAAATATTCTACATATGAGGCCACATTCAATCAAACGAGCTTCATTTTCCATTCGGATTTGAATAAAATTTCACTGTAGAAGGTTTATAAAAGCTGGCAATCACTATTCTTGTAAAATCACCTTCAAACATAATCACCATAATCTTTATTTTATTGAAATAAGTTGCTTTTAAAAAAACACTTTACTATACATATTTTTCTTCAAATAGAAACGGTTAATGGTTTTTTTTTTAGCACTGCGTCCTACTAAATGTTCAGGTTTTACGCATATGCACCAATAACAATAATTAGTTAGGGATGAGGAAGGTTGAATTTAGATTAAATGTACCCAGATTTACGTGGTGGAAGAGTGAAAAATAATTTTGGAAAAAAATCACTCTCAGTACAACCAACCAAGATTCAAAACCCTATTTTACTCTCATCAGCACTCTAGTCTAAACACGTGAGCGATGGCTTAAACCATATGGCCACCAAAGTAGGTTGTTTGTATTTTTGTTATATTATTCTATTTATGAATAGTAAACGTGTGAAGAGTCTATTTAGTTAATTAATTAATTAATTAATTTTATATAAAACATTATTTTAAGTAATAATAAAAATTGTTTATTTCCATTGGAATTACCACAAAATAGTGAATTAAAATGTATGACTGTGTATGTCTAGGGGAATAAAGCCCCCCTCCCTCCTAGAATTTGGATGTAAGATGTTATTTGATAATAGGGTTAATTTAAAACGCTTTATACATGAAATTTCCATCGTCTAGTGTTAGAAGTAAAACGTGGGTAATTTAAAGCCAAAATTACCAACATCAGTGGGCACTTTTGCTAAACGCCAAAAACAACCACTTTGGTCTGCCAGTGATGGGGAAGTAAGAATTTTAAAGCCCAGGAAATGGCTATGAAAGGGTTTTTCTAAGTGGCTTTCCACTCTTTCTCTCTCTATGCAAATCAGATCGCATTTCCTCTAAATGTTTCCTTTATAATCTATTGACTTAGTTTTAATAAGGATATACCTGACTTTTAACAAGATGTAGGGTTGCATGTGATGTCATCTTGTGAACAATGAAATATAAAATGACGCCGAGTTTATTATCCTCTTCGGTATTCGAATAGACTGACACGACCACTATAGTCTCATCCAGAGACGGCCGTATCTTATACAAGGTAAATAGACAAGACAGGATATTTGCAAAAGCTAACAAATAACTTAAAAATAACAAATCAGTTTAATGGGAACAAAGCAAAGTATACACATTCAACAGCTACAGATCACAATCCAATATTCCATCTCACACTCCACAATTAGGACGGGTAAAGATTGCCATTAGGGCAATTGGAAGACAGATTATCTTATACAATCAGTTGATAAGACAGCGGCGTGATGCACCTGCTCATAAAAAGGCCGAGTCTAGGCTTACTTGTAAAATTATTGCTTAGTTCCGATTCAGTGTTCTCGGCCAGGTTGTTGGGTGCCGCTGCAGGGCCAATGAGCCTAAGACAGACAGGCATACTGACCCAGTGGTTGAGAACCAAAAGGTGGTACTCAATATTAATACAAATCAACTATTAGACTTGAGTCATGCCTGATGGGCAGAAACTTCTACTGGTTGAGAACCAAATGTGGAACATATTATCAACATACAAAAACTATTAAATTGGTTAAGACTGCCTAGCCTCGAACTGACTGAAGAGCCCCTTCCCCTTATAAACGCACCACTGACTAAACATGGTCTAGTGGGCTGGTATGTGGGAACATTTCCACCTTGAAATGCGGGTCTTAAGGACCACGCAGAAAACAAACATTCACTAAATGGCCCCACAATATGGTAGCCAAGTCATCCAGTTCTTAAAGACAAACTAAATCATGTTAGGTGAGAGTAGAAATTCCTCTCGGCAAAACACAAATACCTCCTAAACTAGCTATCAGGCGACTGGGACGCCTATTCTTCACAGAGAGAGCTAATCGAATAAGTACCCTACATATTCCGACGGTCTGGTCGGTCTCACGGAAACATCGTCAAGTCCAGTGGTGTTGAGGTGCTGGCTCGGTAAACAGACGTCAAAGAGTCACGATGTCCGTACACGCGTAGAACCATGTGTGAAAAAAATGAGCGGACGACTCTCCCCGGAGAGCCGTGGAGTTTTATAGCGGCTGTTCGAAGAGCATCATGGGAAAGAAAGAGGAGGAGGGAACAATCACTCTAGCTTGGGCCGGTGACGTCACTTATTCCAACCAAGGCTCTGACAGACGGACAGAACATCCGCCTCCATCAGTTGATTTGATAGCTTCAGAGAGTCAAGTGCAGTTTAGGTAGAACTATGAGGGCGGCGAGCCCATCCAATGGCGCCGTTCTTGCTCTCCGAAGTATCCGAGGCGAGATATGTAACATATAGAGAATTATATATCAATGGTCTAGCATAAATATATATTATTAGGAATCCATAATTATATTCCTTTTTTTTAGCAGAGGTAATTTACTACAAGAATGGGTAATGTTGGGCTGAGTCGATTAGTTCGTTAAAAAACTAAGGCGTCATTCTTGTAATAGACTGGACTTCCAATGATGGGGATATTAGTGAATCCAGTAGAACAGGAATAGAAGGATAAAAAGGAACCACAATCTGTGAAATCACCCCAAGGTTGGGCAGCCAGTATTCATATTTAACTCCTTCAACCCGACCTTGTAACTAAAGCGCAGTTTTTAATTAATTGATTAACAGGGAGGCCCAGGTGAACCCCATAATTCTTATCACCAGATATAAATTTAGAATACTAGCAAATAATAACAAATGTATGGTTGTGTGCAGGACCTCAACCATGCGTTACAGCCTCCTTCTCTTGTTGGTCACTTCAGTCATCACCTTCAGCGTCCTGAAGCTTCTCCACGTGACCTTGTTCCCGTATTTTGTGGTGAACCTCAGTCTAGGTCTGCTCACAGTCGTCTTGGCCGATCTTCTAGTTAAACTGGCGGCCAATGTTCTTCCCAGGAAACTACTTCCTGACCTTGAGAACAAGGCGGTATTTATCACAGGTGGGTGTAATACAAAGATTCATTCGCAGGGCTATGTAATATACTAGCAATCGAATGTAGCTGAATTTATGGTCCTACCCAGGAAACTACTTCCTGGCTTTTTAAACAATTTCCTATTTCTAACAGTTAAGTTTAAGGCCCTTGGCCCTGTCAAGTGCAAGTCTAAAACCTATTTTGTGGGATGATGGGCGGGAGGGTGAAAGGCGTGGCTTCACAACCACCCAAAGTATCCTACCACACCAACAAGAACAGATTGATCACGGAAAACTTGTAGCTACCAGACAGGTTTTTTGGATAAATCACATGCTTGGAAATATCAGTTTTTTATAGTACGAGTAGAATTTTTATGTTAATATTTATAACAGTCCTTCTAAGGTAATTTATCGATGTTTATTAGGTTTTAATTTTTCTTAATTTTTGTTTTGCAGCCGTCAATTTTCTGTTAAAAAATGTCAATTTTATCGATATAATATCACTGTTAAAATTATGGAGGAGGTGTGTATATACAATTATAGCTTAATCAACATGCTTATACTCTTGAACAAACAGTTTCTGAAAATAAAATTACAAAACAATACAAATTCTTGAAGGTAGCCGTTTGTATATATTCCACCAGTCCAAGGGCCAAAGAGACATTTCCTTAAACGCACATTATATCATACTTTTTAAAAAGCCTAGGGATAATGTTCAGATTCAACACTTTGCACGTCAAGTCTGTTTTGAAAACCCCGGAGTTTTACAAGAAGCTTACACTGATGCTGGTGACCTGGTGGTCTAGGGGTAAGGTGTCGGACTTCTATGCTGGCGTCCGGGGTTCAATCTTCGGTCCCGGCACAGATTTATCTGATTACCAAACCCTTCCTTCACCTCTGACAAGACATCTTGTGAATGTGGGGAATGCCAGGCCTCCACCGTGGTTCGGATTCCACGTTAAACTGTAGGTCCTCCATTTAATCTCACAATCACCCTACCATTACGCATTAGCGTAAGTGCGTATAACTCTAACGGGTAGTAAGACGCGGTGCTAATCATAATATTAATACACCGATGCTACAAGTACTCCCCACAGGTATGTATTGTTAGATTTCAAACAAGGTACACCATAATGGTTCAGATATAGAATCCGCACAAATGTTGGGTGCTGTGTGTACCTACCACGCGAAAGCTATAAAAACATCGACAACTCCCGATTACAGATAATTTCATAACCATGAGTCCCAAAGTGCTGAAGCAAGCCCCTCTGCTACGTGCGATGCATCGCATGAATCCAAAGTAACGTGTTGCCTTGCTGAAAACGGCCGACAAGTAACTGATTGACCCTGTTTGCAAGTGTGCCTACAACACTTTAAAAGGGCGGGTGACGTTGAAAAATGCTGAGAAGACCAAGTTACATGGTCATAAGCAGGTGTTGCGCAAGCTGGTCAAACGAGGAGAGTGCTGGAAGAATATGAGACGACTACTCGTTCTTAAGGGAGGAGCATTCCTACCCTTAATTTTATCCCCTTTAATCAGCGGTGTCCTCGGTTCCTTATTCAACAAGTAGATAATGGAACAATATAAAAAGGTGATATTGGTGTCCCCGGAAACATTACACCGTTACAAGCAAAACACCACCAACAAGTAGCATTGGCTACGAATCTACTGGTCTCCAAGCTGGACAAGGAAATGGAAAACATCTTCGCTTAAAAACTTAACAAGTTAGACTTGTCAAGTTTTTAAGCGAAGATTTTTTCCATTTCCTTGTCCAGCTTGGAGACCACTAGATTTGGGGCCAATGCTACTTTTTATACCAACAAGTGCTACAGCGCTATCTGCACTTTAGTCAACACCCCCACCACCTGAAAATACCACCACTACCACGTCTAGCCTTGAAGTGTCTGTACTTCCTATCCCTGATGTAATCAATACTGCACCAGTACAGGCACGTAAAAAAGCTGAACTCTTACTGGAACATATTATTCTCCGAGGTGGTATCTCTTGGGACGAAAACGGGGAAGTGAGTATTCACGATGCGCCTTTACATGGATCTAATATAGTGGATTTAATCAACTGTCTGCTCAGATCAAGAAGACACAGCAAGCCGTCTGGGTGGCGAGAGCTTTTCACGGCGCTTTTAAAAATAAACGTTCCGAAAGAATTTATTATAAATCTTAAACGTTTGGTACCCATTATAGATCCGACGCCCGTACCCCAAGTACTAACATTGTCGCAACGCCCTAAGAAGAAGAAACTGAAAAGGGGGGACGAAAACAGGTGGCTGTCGTTCCGAGCTTAATGGACCGTTTAGCCTACATCTACAACGACCTTTCTCGCCCTGCAAGGTTTGCATATGCTGCGTCGCTCGTAAAGGCGTCCAAGAAATATCCCGACAAAGTAAGAGATCGGCTTCGTGCTCAGGACGCTTATACCCTACACAAACCGGTGATTAATATGTTCACGCAACAAATACGTGGTGTCAAACATTAACGATCTCTTACAAGCCGATCTCAACGATATGCGAAGTCTCTGAAAATACAACGTCGGTGCAGTGTACTTGCTCACCTTCATCGACCTGTTTAGCAAGATGGTCTGGGTGAGAATGATTCCATCCAATACGGGGAACGTCGCGAGAGACGCCTTTCAGGACATTTTCAAACAAAGTGGCAGTAAATATCTAAGTTTACATACGGACAAGGGGACAGAGCTCACGGCACGTCTAGTCCGGAAATTTCTCAAGCAAGAAGCCATGCATTACTTCACCACTCATAATCCGGACGTGATGGCCAGCATCGTGAAACGATTCACTAGAAATCTCAAAGGGTGCATGTGGCGCTACTTTACCAAAAATAACATTTATCGGTATGTGGACGTCCTCCAAGATTCGGTCGATGGTTAAAATGGCGCAAAAATTTTAGTATTAAGATGACGCCTGATGACGTTTCAAAAACCAATGTGCTTCAAGTAAGAGATAATCTGTATGGCAAACGGCATCCAAACTCGAATAGTAAGCCAAAAATGAAAGTTGGTGCTACGGTGTGTATTAGAAAATCCAAAATGCTGTTTGAAAAGGTCTACGAAAGCAATTGTCGTGAAATTTTTTTCAAAGGCAGCAGTGTCGTGTTGTGACCACAAGTCCTCTACAGGTAGACCTATCTTGACGGCGAAGACGTGGAGGGAACGTGTTACGAACCCGAATTGCGGCTTGTACATCTTCCCGAAAGTTTTAAAGTTGATAAAATACTACGTGTCAAGGGTAAAGACGCCAGAAATTAAGTGTACGTGCAGTGGAAATGTTACACCAACAGTTTAATTCTTGTATTCCTGCCAGTTACATGAGCACCCTACCATGAATGACCAGTTTTACAACACTTTGCCGAGCGACAGCTCTATGAGATATTTACCCATAAATACCCTCGCGAATTTCACCACGCAACTACCCTATCATCTCACATTCGAAGGCCAGTGGGAAGTCGCTCTCGCTGAATTCCAATATACATGTTCTTTCACCGCCATACCCAAGTGCCAAAATATTGTATGGTACAACTGGGTAGACGCTAATGGCGTGGAACGAATATTCAAGGATTATATCCCTCCTGGAAACTACAGCACTATCCATGAATTGGTCCAAGCCCTAAACGAAGTAGGGGTGTTTAAAGGAGATTCCAGAGTTGTATTCAAGTTTACAAACCACAACATAAATGTGAATGTTGTTTATTCTTCACCAAAAATACAGCTGCTCACTTTATCAAGTCAACTAAGTCTACAACTCGGTTTCGATCCTAAGACTAATATGATCAAATTCAAAAGTTGTCGTACGCTATCAACATTCTACTAGGCTTGCCCTCAAAAATGCAAATCTACACTAATATCGTCGATCGTTAGCCCGTGGCTCGACATTGTTGCACCGCTTTTACGTATTGATATCATAAACATAAGCTATCTCTACGGCATACGTAAGACAGTTAGCTATGATCCGTTACACTCCGTACCCATACTTAAAAGGGAAATTGAAATCCTGGAAATCTATATAAGAACAGACACTGATGAACTTGTACCATTCGAGTTTGGAAAAGTGTGCATTTAACTTCAATTTCTACGCTGCTCAACCAGGCTGGAACAATAATATCTTCGATCTATTATGGTGTTCCCTATCAACGCGATCACGAGATTGAAATTTTATGAGCCACCTTTTCAAGAGCGTCGTACCATTGCTGAAAAGCGGTGCTAAAGCAATTGTAAGACAGGCGCTTCATACGGGTATCGACGTGCTCTCCATCGTTGCCGATCAGCGTCGTCCTTTCAAATATGCCCTACGCCATTGCGTCGGTGAGGCTGAAACAAAGCTGAAACGAAAGGTGGAGCAGAAGATTGACACACTGATGACCAGTTTAGGCTATAAAGGGTGCCGTAAGAAGCACCGACGTTAGTCTTCTGTCGTTGCTCGACGTAAAATGGTCAAGAAAGAAGTGGTATATATTTTCAGTTTAAATGTAGTTTCTACACCCCCAGCCCTGTAAATGTGTAAGCAGTGAACACACTATATTTTCCATCCCACCCACGCAAACCAGTCTTGAAAGTGGACAAGGGCTCCAGTCAGTAAAAACCTGTCTCTTCCCTCACCGATGATTCACCCATTGAATCTACCAATACTGGTCAAGGCATGTTTTATATCAATCTTTCACATACTATGCTTTATCTCAGGGCGGCCATCATGAAACCCGACAGTGGCGCTTTCACAGTAGTGAATCATATCGCTTCCATCAACAACTGGTTGCATTTACTATTCACACAGGTGGATGTGTTTTTAAACAAAAAACTAGTCTCACCGCCCAGTAACACCTATGCTTATAGATCGTTCATTAAGACGCTGCTTAATTACAACAGTGACGCCAAAAGAACACATTTGACTTTCAGTCTGTGTTTTGCAGACAGCCCTGGAACCTTTGAGGAGGTTAATGTAGACAACAAGGGATTTGAGACCGTCGCTCTCTAACCGCAAAAGTAAGATAGTGGATCTTTTGGGGTATCTACACGGTGATGTGTTTAATCAAGAGAAATAGCTTTCGAACGGCACCGTTCCAGAGACGGGTTTAGTCTTATGGCCTTCCCTGAACTCCCTCACTTTAAGGTTCACATCACTGAAGACGGCCTTCTAGTTCGACGTGTCAAAGTAGCACCATTTATACTGTTGGCACATGACCAGGCATTAAACGTCATTATCGCAAAGTATCCCATCACTCGTTTGGAAGTAAAAGCTCTCACTATTCCTACGGGTGTGAAAGGTAAATCATGGACAATGTATTCACCGGACAGTTACCCAAAGGATGCATCGTGGTATTTGTATCAAACGCTGCGTTCAACCGAGACGTCACCAAGAACCCATTCAACTTCTAAGCCTCCGGCATTAACTATTTCTCACTGTACGTGGACGGGGAACAAATGCTGTCAAAACCGTTACAGCCCGATTTTTCAAATGGCAACTGTGTCATGTCCTACCACACACTGTTTTCTGGAACGGGTTTTCATTTCATGAACGGAGGTAGTGACATCACACGGAAAGCCTACTATAAGGAATATCATCTCATGTCTTTCGATCTCACAACTAATCTGTTCACCCACATGACATCGCATTGGAATTTGACGAGGCATGGCTCTCTTAGCATCGAAGTGAGCTTCACCAATGCTCTCACCAAAATCGTCAATTGTATCGTGTACGGGGAGTTTGCACACATCATCACCATCGGCAAGGACAGAAACGTCGTGACCGATTATGGGAGATAATATAAGTGACTTCCCGCCCCTTACACTCGTCATTTAAATCATGGACATCATTGTAGATATCCAGAGCTTCATCGGCAACACTAAAGAGTTTATCGTCAAGGAACTGAGTATTTTATCTGTATGCGGTACATACTTCAACATTGGGTGTTAAAACCCCCATACGCTATCGAGGAACTTTCAGCCACCGCTAAAATACAAGCCGACCATATCGTCAACAAACTGCACAGTATTCCCTGGAATAGCAGTGATGTGGATTGTCATGTGCTGAAACAGTCTACGTCAATGAGGCAGAAAAGAAAATTTTCTAGTTAAATACACGCCTATACCCGTCGTAGATTTTTACGACAGAGGTTGTGCGTCTTTGAAAACACTTAAATGGGCCGCACCATGTGCATGAAACGTGGTTCTGTATGGAATTTATGTTCGGCCTCTATCGTTTGGGTACTTTGAGATTGGTTGATTGATGATGGACACGCACACCATCAGACTTGCGCTGAAAACAATCCCGTGGTTCTGTTCTGTACATTAGGTTGTTTTCCCTGCTGATCAACTACCTGCAAGAATATCTTGACCTGCCGCTCTCGTCATCAACACTAATCCATACACCATGCCTAGGACGCATTGGGTCAGCATCTTTATTGACAAGAATGGCGTGGGAGAATATTATGACAGTTATGGTTTTCCACCCCATATAAATTCACATCTGGCATTTACACGCAAAAACACTTCCCGTACGTCTCATAGCCCACTATAAATTCAAAGCATCGCCTCAGATTTTTGCGGATATTACTGTCTAATGTACCCTCTATATCGCGCCCAGAACATTCCGATGAAAACGGTACTAACCTTATTCTCGCCCACCAATCATACAGGCAACGACGCTAATGTGGTGAGATAGTACAACACATATTTAAAGGCTATAGGACTCTGCTACCCCCCAAGAGGCTGCTTTCAATCAGCTTGTGCCTATAAAAGGGGCGTCCCGATGGCATGCCGGCCATAGCCATGACAATCGTTGAAATTAACAAACATTATGGAAGGCAAGACGTTTGCGCCTGCAAAGAAAAGCCGGAAAAGCCGCTCGCCAACACCAGTATTTTAAACACTTTGTTCCCACTGGACAATGTTGACGCCAAATTAGTCATCGTTGGAATGAGTGTCAAGAACAACTTAATGCCCTATTTCCAGCTAGAAAAATGTGGAGGGAACTGTGCGGTGTTTAACCGTACAGAGTGGCAAGAACTGGGCAGCTACAAGTCGGTCATATAAAAGTTTTTCAGCAACACGCAACCTCCTCAGATGATTTGTCTGACTAGTCATGAATTCTCTCTGAGACACATGTGCGGTGACCATATGGTCGTCATCATCGGAAAACAAGACTCTAAAATCAAACGTGTCGCTTATCTAGCACCTATCTCTGCACGGGTTTGTGATGTGTGGGACTTAATCGACGTTGCTATCGACCGCCGGGATATGTGGTCAACACCCATCGCACGCTATTGCAATGATGTGATTGACACACTCGTCGTGGATGTATGCGACACGCTAACAGAATCAGCGGATGTCATCGATTTCGAACAGCCTACGGTGGAAACGCATATTAGAAACCTGGATCTTATCAGTGTTACCTACAATACATGCCAAGTTGTCGGTTTGTACTATTACATGCTGGATTGTAAAATAAAATCTATTTTACTAACACATCTAAGGAACACTGTAGAACAACGTATGAACGAATATATGTGGCATTCCTGTAAAATTGTATAATAAATATTATGTATGATATCTGTGAAACCTTTAATATATGTCTGTAAAACCTTTAATATTATTAAATATATGTTTTATAATATCATGTTTTAATCATGCAAAACCTTTCTGTCCTATTACACATTGTCAAGCCGTCAAACTGTCACCAAATGTGAACAGGGTCAATTAACTCTTGTACTAGCTCACGGTTTCAAGGTCACGATCTATTATTGTCTTTCTTTTCGACCCACCACACTGGCGCCGGATATCAGGGGGGTGACATTGCGATGACGTCTTGGGAAAACCCATTACTGAGGGGATGGTTGCCAGAATCAATGACCTGGCTTACGGTTTCAAGGTCACGATTTATTCCTGTCTTGTCGAGCCGCTAAATTGCCGCCAGTCATCAGGGAAAACTCATTGCGGCATCATTAAAGTTCACGATCTATTTTTGTCCCGACTTGTCTTGTCGCCTCACCAAACTGTCGCCAAATATGAGTCACCGGGATAAACCTATTACCACATAAGGTGTTGCGACACCGGGAAAACCCTTTACCACATAGGGGGAGGAGGTTGTGACATATATCTCTAAGGAGGGGGTAGTGAGGGGAAATGAAAAGGGCCTTACGGCTGGGAACCATCTCTCACACTCTTTTCTATGCTGCCGTCATAAGATCTTCGTGCTCTGTGTTACCTCCGATGACGAGGGAGAAACGCTCAACGCCGTGGACTGCACTCCAATAAATAAATAAAAAACTCCAAAGCCCCATCCCAACCCTACCCATACATAAAAAAACAATAAATAAATAACCAATGAGCACGAATAAAAATGCAATGAACATACCTAAATAACCATTGATCACACATAAAAAAAAGCAATGAACACAAATAAAAAAAATATACAAAAATAAATAAGTTTGGAACACTGGAAAGGGGTCAGAAGGAGGTGCTGGGGGTCAGGACAAGGGGTAGGAGAGGGGAAAACCAACATACAATCAGAGAGCGAGGGGCGAGGTTACGTGATCAAATAAAACCTATCACAGAGCTGTTTTAATAGGGCCGGATCACTACTAACCACAATTTTACAGTCAAATGGAACTAAGAAACAAAGCGTGTTAAAGGTAATGTTGAAATTTAGAACTCTTTGTATTTCTAAAGTTAAATGATTAAACATATTTTACCAAGCCATGTGCAAATACTTCACTTATTTGCTTACTTCCACATAGGTTATTGATACAAATAATTATAGTGATAAGTGTTTCAAGCTTTTTCCTTGACTTAGGGCAGGGGGCATCCAACTCCGACACGCAGAGCATTTTATCTAGCCCTTGATGTTTTCTTTTGTTGATTAAAAATGTTTACACCGTAAGATAATAAATACAAATGGTTTAATATGATTATCATAATTGGAATATAAACAAGCAGGGATCCGATGACTATCGTGGTATAGTTTATGTAAATTGATTTTAAATTGTTCTTTAGGATCAATTACATTGGCTGAACCCAATGTTATGGACATGCCTGCACCAGTGACAGTTTTGCACATTACATTGATATTCTTTCCCAAAGTGGATTTGGCACTGCTGCCTTTCAACATCGACTGGGCACTGTTACCTTGTAGCACGATTTCTCTATCAAGGTGGATTGGTCACTGCTACCTTGAAACACGATTTACCTCCTAAGGTGAATTGCGTACTGTTACCTTGCAGCACGATTTCTCTATCAAGGTGGATTGGGCACTGCTAGCCTAACCTATTAGAGTCTAACATAACCTAGCATGTGAGGAAAATTAACGGTAAAGTTTTGTTGTGGATGTGAAATAACTAATAAGTCAAATTGAAATATTTCTTGAAAAGGGTCATGATTGCATTTTATTATGCATTTATTTGATTAATAAAAATATGTATAAATATATATTTATAATACTAGGCTGTTTTGTGAAAATCTGTGTAGATGCATATTACATAATACAGTTCTGAGAGATTATATAAACTTTTTATTTGGCAGTAAAATTTGTAAGATACTACCAATAAAAATTACAATTTTTTAAGTATTGTAAATAATTGGTGGATTTTATTTGTAGCCCTATATTAAGTTAATAAATAGTAAATATATACACACACACATATATATATATATATATATACATATTTAGACCAGAATATAAACTGATAATCAGATTTGGCACTTAGGATTAAAAACGTTGGAACCCCTTGACCTTACCTAACATAACCTAACCTAATCAAACACTATTTTGATAGTAATTTTTGCACGTGTAAGCAAGCTTTCTTGTCATACCATCAATAGCAATTTTATAATTAATAACTCCTTCGACTCACTTAGGTGGCTGCATGGGCTGACACGCTACTCTCATGCTGGACTAATCTGTTGATGATGATGGGGAGATCAAGGTTCGAATCTCGATTGGGTGTACTGAGGATGTTTTTTCCCCAAAAATGGTTATCCACTCTCCCTTCATGCAAATTCGAGTACACTTCCTCTAAATATTGCCTTCCTAATCCCAAAAACTATTAGTTTAATTAGTACGTAAGTGTACAACCCGAACGGATAGTACGACGTGGTATTAAAAATTTATAAAATAAAATATTTACCACAAAACAATAGTTGCGTTTAATTAATGTTAATATTTGCCTCTTTCGTTTTGTATTTGTTTTGAAACGCTTTATCAATGTTGACATTTAATAAATGAAAGATCAAATTTTAAGCAGCGTTAACATAGCTTGGAAGACAAGGAATGAAAGAAATATTGTGATTATATATTTTATTATCAGTACCTGATAGTAAAATAATTAGAATCTCTTCCTTATATTATTGCGCTATTCAAAGCTATATTCACGTAAGCTTATGTGTTTTTTTAAAACTCAATCTAACTTAACCAGTATGTAGATACTGTCCAGTGCCCTTACGCAATATTTAATTACTCTACTTTGAGCTTTTAAAAATATGGCTGACGCCAATATAAAGTCGAAAGGTTACAACAGGGATCTTTTCCCTTAATAACCCTATATTTTGAGTTATATTAATATAAAAATGTGCGAAAATGTAACATTATCTCATTTTAAACGAATATTTTTGAAACATATTTGCATAGCTACGAGATTAAGCTTAATGGAAAAGAGATCTGGATTTAGCCTTCTCTAACAAACACAGTATTTTGTGTTAAACTAATAACATACAATTTTAAGATATTCTAGAACTAGTGACAAAATTTCCTCTTTACCTTGAGATTTTCCTTAGGTTTCTTTCCTTTATTTCTTATTGACAAGCCAAAGGGAGGCTGTAGATGAAGGGTGAAAGGGGGGGGGGGGATCAACTTACATAGAATATGGAGGTAGTTCCAGGAAACGACACAGACCACGGTATTTTAAGCCTTGTCTGTGGCCTTGTGGCCTAACAGCGATTTATAATTTTTTGCTCACCAAGACGGTCGTCTTAAGTACTTTGTAAATATTAGTCTAATGGGCTTTGTTACGTCATGTTCCAGGCTGTGACACTGGTTTTGGTAACCAGTGCGCTAGAAGACTTGACGCCCTCGGATCAACTGTCTATGCTGGTTGCCTTAATGCCTGAAGGTGCAGGGGCCCAAGAGTTGAAGAGTGATACATCCTCCAGGCTTCACATCGTGCCTTTAGACGTCACCAAGGAGAAAGATGTGGACAAAGCAGTGGAATATGTTAAAGCAATACAAGGAGATCAAGGTAGTTATCAATGAGCCAAGGTCAAAGGAGAAGGTGGAGGTCATATGGAACCCAGCTTAGATCTTTATTATATAGAAAAGGGGAGGTTAGTACCTCGTACACCCGGTTGGGTTACACGCATGGTATGTCCTTATTTCGCTAGTGTGTTAGGATTTAGAGGAAATTTACCTAACTTTCATAGAGGAAGAAGGGGAAACAATTTAGAAAAATACAACCCACCTTCAGTACACCTATCCGGGGTTGGAACCTTGAACTTCTGGTCATTGGCAGTCTTGTCTCTTGCGAGAGTGACCCCTTACACTATTTGACCACAAAAGTGGGTCAGAAGGTGGTGTTGGGAGTCAAACAGAGCGATAAATATTTAAAGACCAATATACACCATAAAGAAAGCATATGGAATTGTTGGAGCGTCTATTTTAAATCATTTTTCTTGCTATCCAGGGTGTGCTCAAGGGCGTAGGCCGTATCATATTTTTAAGCACTGCGTCTTACTACCCGTTTGGTTTATACACTTTTGTACTAATTACGTTAATGGTTTTAGGGCTTAGGAAGGATATAGAATAGCAAGTGTACCCCCATTTGCGTGGAGGGAGAATGAAAAACAATTTTTTTAAAAAAACCACTCGGTACATCCGAATGAGATTTTAACCTCTATCTACCCGTCATCGGCAGTCTAGTCTACTGTGAGAGTAGCGCGTTAGACCACGCGGCCACCGAAGCGGGTTGTATCAAATTAATATAATAATTTGGATAGACTAGATCAGGGGTGGTACCGGCAACAGTTAAGTAATGTTCTGCCGAATTAATATTATAAAATCACTCAGCCAACCAACCTAGGCCCATCCAAATCGTTCATATTTTTATACTACTTAACTAGTACAAAAATTAAACAAATTTAAGTTGATCTTGTAAAATATAAATGTAACAACATGTTTCTAACTCGAACAGAATACATAACTACTGTTTCCTGAATATTTAATATTTTAATATAAATCATATAAATCATATTAAATACAAAACGTCATAAATGTGTTTAAAAAAATTTAAATTCTGAATACACTAGTTTAAAATTTTGAAACAAAACAATTAAATCATTGAAATATAAAGCACTATGTTATTAAAATTATTACTCAAAACAATGGTTTTAATTGAAAATAAAGATTTTATATAATTTTTATTCAAATCGCTCAGCGTGACATTGATAATCTTTCCACGTGCCGCTCTTGGCACAAGGGCCGTAGGTTGACAACCAGTGGTTACTAGATGGTAAGAACAGTAAAAAAAGCTGACGTAGAATATTTATTTCAAGGTCTCTGGGCGGTTATCAACAACGCGGGCATTCTGACGACAGGAGAAATTGAACTGATGCCTGTAGAAATATTCCAGAGAATCATCGAAGTCAACACCATAGGTTCAGTTCGTGTCACCAAGGCTTTCCTCCCTCTCGTAAGGAAATCCAAGGGGAGACTCGTGTTCACCGCAAGTTGTGCAGGTAAGACCACACCACAAGGTAGCTGTTGATGTGATGAACATTGATGTCACGATTAAACATTACCGATAACTTGCCGGAGGTCAACATGAGAGTAAACGATAGCTATTACATATTGCTCCACAGTGAAGTTGAGTAATTGGGTCATTTGGTTAGTGATTTGGGCACTTCAGTGGATCACGCATAAATAAGTGGCCCAACCCCACAAACCGGGCGAAACTGAATGTCTTTACTCGTCTAGGCAAGCTATCATCACCGGTATATCTATAGTCTATGTAGGTGACCTGGCGGTCTAGGGGTAAGGTGTCAGACTTCTGTGCTGGCGGCTGGGGTTCAATCCTCGGTCCCAGCACAGATTTATCTGATTACCAAACCCTTCCTTCACCTCTGACACGACATCTTGTGAATGTGGGGAGTGCCAGGCCTCCACCGTGGTTCGGATTCCACGTTAAACTGTAGGTCCTCCATTTCATCTCACAAGCATCCTACCATTACACATTAGCGTAAGTGCGTATAACCCGAACGGGTAGTAAGACGCGGTGCTAATAATAATAATAATAATAATAATAATAATAATAATAATAATAATAATAATATAGTCCATGTAACGACAAATGTGTATAGAAGAGAAACATTAACAGAGTCAGTAAAGAATGTGTGCTGAAGGAGTGTGGTTTGAGAGGGAATCCAATACATGGCAATGTGGAAGAAGCGTCTTACGTTGGCTTGGGCATGTTGAGAGTATGAGTGTAGATAGAGTGGAGAAGCAAATATATGAAGGTAGAGTGTGTGGATCAAAAAGAAGGGTTAGGCCATGTAATACATGGCTAAATGTTGTAGCTGAATATGTGAAAAAGAGAGACATTAAGAGTTTTAATAATAAAAGAGCATATATGACTCGGTGTATGGATGTTGTTGAAGCGAAGGGAACTATTCAAGGATAGGGAAGTGTGGAGAAAGTTAGTGAGGATGGAGGAAGTACGGATGAGTTTTTTTTGAACTATATTCACAGTTTCTTGCCTACCTCGTAAGGGACTGGCGTGATTACGTATGTTTATATAAATGACATAAACAGGATTCCGATTCCAGGACAAATTAGATCGGACAATCTCAAATTGATGTTAAGAGTTTCAGGATGTATTAGTTTTGCCTAGTCCAAATTAGTTAATCCTGAAATTTTGGCCTAACTCATACGGCCCGCAATTTTACTACGTCAAACGATGGTAAGATAAGGTTAGGTTATGTTAGGTTAGGTAACAACGTTTGCGTGCGAACTATGCATGATGAAACGTAACCAAGGTCGATTCATTGTATGGGTTAAGAAGGATGAAAATTAGTATTGCCTGAAAACAATAGGCTATATCGGTTGATCCTACAAGCTGCTGGATGAAAAAATTCAGCCTAGTCCAATCCAGTTTGTAATGGAATCGGTTTTGGACTGTAATAATCACACATTTTTATGTTATTATATTATACCACTATAAAGCCACAAAGCTGACCCACTCACTCACATTAATGTTGACCCACTTCCAGATGATCTAGAAACTTGAAATTCGGCAAACTTATAGCTTCTAGCTTGTATCTGACTGAGACATTCCAAAAAGTTAAAAAAATTAATTTTTAACCACCCTAAAAAATTCAAAATGACGGAGCAACTTTAAAATCGGTTCGGACCTTTCTTTGGAGGTCTCTTGTGGCTAAACGGTAAGACCTATTAAAAAACTGCTCTGGAATTACATTAGTTTACATCCACTTGCAAAGAAAACTAACTGGAGGTTTCGGGTTGGAGCCCCCCACCGAGCGAAGCGAGTTTTTATATACAGCCCAAACTCTGAATTTGATAGGAAGAAAAGTAAATTAGTCACAAACTTCAGTAAAACCACTTTAATTTATTTATGCCTCAATTAATGTGATGTTCATCTTTAACGTTTGATAGATACTATCAATACCTACACAATTACATTAATAATAAAATAAAATAATATTAATCTTGACCACAAAAAAAAAGTTTCTCTTTTCTAAAACAACTTTTTTTAACACCACGTTTAATTATCCGTTTGGGCTATACGCTAATGTAATAATAACGATTGTTGGTTATGGATTAGGAAGGTTGAATTTAAAGGAAATATACCGGAATTTGCATGGTGACGAGTGGGGAAACCATTCAGGAATAAACTGCTATCAGTACTCTCGACCGGGTTCTAACCACAACATCTCTGTAATCGGCATTCTAATCTATCGCGAGAGTGATGGCTTAGACCATGCAGCCATCGGGAAAGGTCTCTTATACGGTTCTTTCTTCCTATCAGAGTCAGAGTGTAGTTCAGAAGGGACCATTTCCGGAAGTTGGCGTAGTCCTTTCCCGATAGGATTCAGGAATCCACCATTATTCTCATCCATGAGTTCAAGGACTATGTTATCCACTTGAGGATTGTGCCACAGAGCAGTGTAACAGCAGCACCTTTCTCCAGAATATCTAGTAGGTTCCGTTCACATTCCATACCCTTTTTACCCCCCTCAAACCCGTCGCTCACTGCTACAAAAACCACTTTAAGACACGGTCACAAGACACTCAGCCTTGTGGGAGTCTCGCTGTGCTCCTTGAGCAAGGTTGAGTCCTTGGACACAGGAAGCGCTAGTTGTAGTTCACAGCGACAACATCATTTCCCAGGGAAACAATTCACTTTCAAATGGTTCGTTTTAAAGTAGAGATGGGCAGAACGGCTCACTGTTGGGAACGGCTCTGAGTGATTCAGTTCAGTGAAATGAGCCGTTCATTTTTATCGTTCAGTCGTTCGCGAACGAATACTTGTTTTGCAGCTCATCGTTCGCGACCGACCAAATTTCAGCTAGAGGATCTTCGTTCGCGACCGACCTGATACAGGCTAGTGGCCCGTCGTTCGCGACCGACCTACGGCTTTCAATCAGTCAGTTACCGGTATCAATAGGAGAAACACACCGTGTAACTTAGTTATTCACTTCGCATCACGCATCAACTTCAGGGAGAAGTTTTTTATATTTATTAAATTATTATTTAATTATTTATGCTATTGAATATAAAATATTTTAAAAGTATTACTTTATTAATTTTTTATTTTATTTTAGCACCGCGTCTTACTAACCGTTCAGGTTATACGCTTTAAGTACTAATTACTTTAATGGATTAGGAATTGGGAAGGTTGAATTAGAGGAAGTGAACCCGCA